>NW_020769395.1:197851-338509 GCF_900518735.1 Pseudonaja textilis
CTCAGGTCCCTCATTCCAACTACAATTCTATCTCTTAAAGTTATTTCCACATTTTCAAACTCACAACCTGCAGCAATATTTCGTAGGTTTGTAAGGTAATCATTTATGGTTTCACCTGGTTTCTGTTCTCTGCGGTAAAAGTCAAGTCGGTGAGCCAGTGACAATGCAGTGGGAGCATAATGTTCTAACATCTTCTGTAATTATTTCCATTCCATTGTTTCCACATCTTTGGGAGCAGCTAGGGTTCTAGCCATTTTGTAGAGGCGATTTCCACAATATCCCAGGAATAGAGCTCTCTTCCTCTGTTCTTTTGCATCCTGCAGTGAATTTGCTTCTAAAAACATTCAAAATTGTCCCATGTACACAACCCAGTCATGCTTTTTTGGATCAAAAGGTTCTGGTTGAGCATGGGTGGATATTCTGATAATCAGCACGGTGATAGCAGCATTCTGTTGTTAGAATTTTCCATCTTCGCCTTGTTTCCTTTGTTCTCTTCTAGAATCCCATCCTCATTGCCAGTGTTAGATATGGGCTGGATTGAAGAGGCAGGACGGTAGAGGGAAAGGATTTCTTTATTTAGTTCTGAACAAAAGAATGCTACCCAGTGTGCATGCTGGTCTTTTTACAGGCTGCTGTCCACAATTTCAGCCACTGATGGCTGTTCATTTACCCGCCTGGAAAATGAACCAGTGGGGGAAGTCTGACATCACTGACTTTTCCCCATTGAATATCTAACAACCTTGGCTTATTTTGATAAAGAGGTGTGCTTGCGCATAGCACAGGAAAGAAGCATAAACAAGAAATTTCCCCCCCAACTTATACAGTTTATTCTCAAAACCGCCAGCTCACTTCCCACAACTATTTCACCCCTCCTCCCCACATTACTTACAACAGCTGAAAGATGCAAAACAAAGGAAAGACATCTTGAAGGCTGACACTGAGAGTCCCTGGGTTTTATACCTTCTCTGGCTTTGAACTTCCTGGGGCACAGGAACAGTATCCTGATTGGTTGTTGTCAGAGGTCATAGCTATCTTTGTAGGTTGTCCATGTTCTAAGTTTGGTTGAAACTTGGTGGGTGGTGCAATGAAGGTCAATTACATGGCTCTGCCTGAAGGAGGTAGATCTTTGTTATGTAGAATAGACTGTCCCAGGCCTTAATGGCTCATTAACAAAGGTGGGGGATATTTTGCCTTTTTAGTATATCCTAAAATATTTCATTTTTCTAGGAGAGTGGTGGCTTTTAACTTCCAACAACATAATGCAATGTTATGATGCTTTTATTAATAAAGTGGCACGTTCTTATGGATATAGAAAAAATATCTCAGAAACTCCGTTCTCCCGCTATACCATGCTGTTCCACACCTCAGTTCATTGATTTTCCCTACAAATAGCATCTCTTCCCAAGTCCTTCAGAAAGCTGATTTTGTCTTAGAAAGCTAGGGTTATCTTACTGATATCCTCTTCATTCAGATCTACTTCATAAATCACAAAAAGCCTTCGCTTGTCTAACTGTGCACGATTAAATAAATTGCAATTATTTGCATTTGTATCTATTGCTAGCCCATAAATAGGAACTGACAAAGCAGCCAAGATGTAGGTATTCAGAGTAAAAAAACAGAACTAAACTAAACCTAGCAAAGAACCTCAGAGAAGCAGGCCCCCACAGCAAACTTTATCAGTCAGACTCCAATAGAGTTCCCAAAGTTTTAGCATATAGCAGGGCATGGGAATCTTCCCACGAACTGTTGTTTTGTTTGCAATGTAAGCCGTTTCGAGTGCTTATTGGTGAAGGGATAATAGTCAACAAAGTTGTCTCTCTATTTTTTATAGTTCTATAGTCGTAGTTTAGATGTTAAACCAATGACGTTTTGAGACAAAGGGCAAGGAAAAAAGGGCGGAATATCTTTTATTCCTGTTGCAGGAAAGAAGCGGCTTTTCCGCTTTTCCGCCACCATAACTCCGCCTCCGGCAGTGACATCATATGATGTCTGGCGGCAGATCTTCTTATTGCTATGTCGGCAACGCTCTCCCTGCGCGTGGTTGCAGAATGTAAGCAGAGTAAGGCTCGTGTTTGTGAGCTGCGACTACCGCATGGTCTCGTTGATTGCCCGGTCTTCATGCCTGTCGGCACGCAGGGAACCATGAAAGGACTCACCGCTTTGCAGCTAGATGCGCTGGGATGCCGCCTGTGCTTAGGCAACACCTATCATCTGGGCATGCGACCCGTAAGTCGAGCCTTCCGCATAGACTAGAGTTGTACCAGCACTCTTAGGGAGAAAACTAGAGTTCTGATGTAGATGTCTTGGGACAACTCATTACTGGGACCTGCTACAAGACAGATTAGAATTCTTTATTGGTCAAGTGTGATTGAACACACAAGGAATTTGTCTTGGTGCAAATGCTCTTAGTATACATAAAAGAAAAGATGCATTCGTCAAGAATCATAAGGTACAACTCTTAATAATAGTCATAGTGTACAATAGGCAATCAAATCATACTAGGAAACAGTCAATAGTACAGAAACAATATAGATCGTAAGAATACAAGCGACAAAGTTACAGTTATACAGTGACAAGTGGGAGGGAATAGGCAATAAGGAGTGAGGAGAAGATTAATAATAATAGGAGTGCAGACATTGTAAATAGTTGGACAGTGTTGAGGGAATTATTTGTTTAGCAAATTGATGGCATTTGGGAAAAAACTGTTCTTGTGTCTAGTGTGCAGTGCTCTATAGCGTCGTTTTGAGAGAAGGACTTGAAACAGTTTATGTCCGGGATGTGAGGGGTCTGTAAATATTTTCACAGGGTTCTTTTTGACTCATGTAGTATGTAGGTCCCCGATGAAAAGGAGGTTGGTAGTAATTGTTTTTCTGCAGTCCTAGTTTTAACCTATGTACTATATAACTTTTTAGCAGTGTGATATGTGACAGTATTCCCAGGACATTTACAATATTTGTTCCAGAGAGGACAACCCAAACCAGCCCTAAGCCACATGTTTGATTTGGAAGATTGAACTTTAGTTGGGGCTGGATTTTCATAACATACACCATCAAGTCATATTGTATTTTGCTTATTTATGTGTTTTAGATTTTATAGAATCATTCAACTTTATTAAAATCACGGTTATTCAAACCATGGCTTATTATGTTCTTTGAATACAGCATATTTCTTTTGGTCTTAATCTGAGCTTCAATCTGAAATTAATGCCGAGTTATAGGATTGTTACTGATCAAATATCCCCTAGTTTTGCAACACACTGAACCATAAATTAGCTACCTGTAAATTGGCTGTATTTAAATAATAAGGTAAAACCACAAATTCTGATTGTATTTGAGCTGTTTGTTGTATGAATTGACCTATTGCAGCTAGTTTATGGTTCATTCAAGAACCTAGGATATTTGATTATTTGTTTCAAAGTTTATTATGGAATAAGTATTTATATGAATATAAAGCCATTCTCCTACCACTTTCTCACTGTAATATGAAGTTGATGAAATACAGTTATAGTAGAACTATTTAATAAATTAAAACAAGATAGAAAAAGTGATAATTCCTCTATTTCCTGCTTGTTCACTGCCTTATATTTGGTTTATATGGGGTTTATGCCGAAAAGATTTAGCAAAAACATCACTAATAACTGAAATATCTAGTATGTACAGTTGTCAGGTGTGAAAGACCAGGTACACATATAAAGGTCTAATTAAATATTGCCTCTAGATAAGATGGGCTGCTCACAAATCTAATAAATAAATAAATTTATTTATTTATTGCTAAACACCTATGCACAGGCTTCACAATTAACAGCAGGCACCTGCTTGGAGTTAGTTAAGGATCCATAGAATCCAGCAAAATATTATGGACATAATATACTTTGACTTCAGCAAGGCATTCGACAAAGTACACCACAACCTACTTCTTGATAAGCTAGACAAAAGTGGGATAGATCGGGGTTGCCAACCTTTTGGACCTCAGGGACCACCAAATTCATAATTTTAAATCCCGCGGACCACTAATATGAATTTTGACTGACGATGGCTTGCTGACATTGGTGAGAGAGAGACAGAGTGAGAGATCTGATCTAACCCCAGCTGGTGGTGATATTCCTGTCTCTCTCTCTCTCTCTCTCTCTCTCTCTCTCTCTCTCTCACACACACACACACACACACACACACACACACACACACGGCCCTCACACACCCCCACCCACTCCAAGGCAGCCACATTCCTAACCTGCTTTTCAGCTCCGTTCTCAGTGGAAGTGGGAGAGAGAGATCTGATCTAACCTTGGAGGGCTGGTGTTGATGTTCCCTCTCTCTCTCTCTCTCTCTCTCTCTCACACACACACACACACACACACACCACACAAACACAAACTAACAGAGGTCCCTTGCACACCTCCACCCACTCCAAGGCAGCCACATTCCTAACCTGCTTTTCAGCTCCATTCTCAGGGAGAGAGAAACAGAGAGATTCTATTCTGCGATCGGTAGGACATGTGGTGGGAAATTTTCTGTCTACAGGGACCCTAGGAAAGGCTTGCATCGGAATAACACGAGGTAGTGAGGGGAAAAAGTCTGCAGGAAAATTCCCCACCCCGTTTTCCTACCGATCAATCGTTCTTTATTTGGGATCGCAGGATACCAAGGGGGGGGGGGGGAGAGATTTTTTGCTTCATGCAAGGAAAGCAGCAGAAGCAACAGAAGTCTTTCTTTCTCTCCCCCCAAACTCCGTCAGAAATGAGTCTTTGCTGGCACAGCCTCTTGGATCAGGATGCCTTACAGGGTCCCAAAGACTAATTTCTGAGGAGTTTGGGGGAGAGAAGGACTTTTGCTGCTTTCCTTGCATGCAGCCAAAAGCAGGAAAAGAAAGAAGTGAAAAGAAGCAGCCCAGTGGCAGGCAAGTTTCCCCCCCTCCGCCCTTTCCCCCCTCCCCTCACTACCTCGTGTTATTCCGATGCAAGCCTTGTGTTCTCATGGGCCATGTGGGAGGCTCAGCCTTGTGTTCCCGCACAGCCTGGATTAATTGCTTTGGGGGCATGCTCTGGGGGTGACATTTCTCTGCAGACCACCAAAATTTTCTCACGGATCACCAGTGGGCTGCAGACCACCAGTTGGCAACCACTGGGATAGATAGCATCACTATCAGATGGATTTGTAACTAGCTGACAAACCATATTCAACAAGTAGTCCTTAATGGTACTACATCTACATGAGAGGAGGTAAGCAGTGGGGGACCACAAGGTTCTGTCCTAGTCCCAATACACTTCAATATCTTCATAAATGACTTAGATGAAGAAATAGAAGGGGAATTTACCAAATTTGCGGATGATACTAAACTGGCAGGAATAGCCAACACCCTAGATGATAGGCTCATGATCCAGACTTGAACACTGCACCCTATCTAACAAAGTGAAATTCAATGTAAAGAAAAGTAAAGTCTTAGGCAGGAAAAACCAGAAGTATGTAGACTGGGTGAAACCAGGCTTAACAGCAGTAACTGTGAGAGGGATCTTGGAGTCTTAGTGGGCAACCAATTAAATATGAGCCAACAGTGTGTGGTGGCAGCCAAAAAAGCCAATGCAATCCTAAATTGCATTAACAGAAGGATACAATCAAGATCAAGGGAGATACTAATACCTCTCTATAAAGCCTTAGTAAGACCATACCTAGAGTACTGCATCCCAGCTTTGTCACCATACTATAAAAAAGATGTTGAGACTCTAGAAAGAGTGCAGAGAGGAGCAACTAGGGTGATTAGGGGACAGGAGAAAGAAAACATATGAAGAACGGTTACAGGAACTGGGCTTGGCTAGTCTAGTAAAGAGAAGGACCAGGGGAGACATGATAGCAGTTGTCCAATATTTGAGGGGCTGCCACAGAGAGGTGGCAAGCTATTTTCCAAAGCACCTGAAAGTCAGACAAGAAATAATGAATGGAAACTCAACAAAGAGAGATTCAACCTGGAAATAAGGAGAACTTTTCTAACAGATCAACAAATGGAACAGGTGCCTTCATCACTGGAAGTTTTCAAGAAGTGACTGGACTGCCATCTGTAAAAAATGGTGTAGGGTCTGCTTGGGCAGGGGGCTGGACTAGATGACCTTCAAGATCCCTTACAACTCTGTTAATCTGAATTCAGGGGGAGGGGGATTGTACATAGTGATTCTAAACTGATTCTTCTTCTGACCCAAGTTCTGCCACTTCTCTTACAATAGCATAGCCAGCAAGATACCTGTCTCTTCATCAGATTTCTGTTCTTAAATGTTTTGGAATTGGTTAAGTTAATTTGCCTGTTGTACATCCCTTCATCATGTGTCCCTGTTTTGATTATGGCTTTTGCTTCCAATGAATGGACTGTAACTCAGTTAAAGAAATAATTGATTTGCATATTGTAGTTTCAAACACTTCATTAGCATCTTATGCTATATCACCTCTCTAAAGTAGAATCACTGTGTGTTGCAACTGATTATGAACATTTGAGAATTACTTATCCAGGATTCGTAATAAGCATATAGCAAAGGTAACAAATAGAGCCAGAAATTTCTTGGTTTCTAGTTTAGTTTGATAACTACTGTATCATTTATCTTGTGTAGCCTGTCTGTGTTTGGCCTCTAAAGCATACACAGAGATGTTATAATAGCACAAATAACCAGAGATTTATGTTTATTCCCATACCCTTTTGGGTTTGCATAAAATCACTGAATGTATAATGCATCTATCTTGGAACTACTTTAGCATGAACTTGCAAAATTGGCAAAATATAGCTCGATGTTGCATGTTTAGCTATGATTTATTCATCAAGCCCAACATACTAAATTCATAGTGTGTAAGCAATAGTAAATGGGTTCATGCAACATGCTAAGGATCTTGGCACTAGTAATGTGATGGGTACTCATGACAATATTTCATGCTGTTCCAGGGACCAGAGCTTATCAAAAAAGCTAATGGACTCCATAGCTTTATGAACTGGCCAAGAAACCTTCTCACAGTGAGTATGACTGAGGAAGTTGTCTGTACCTGGAAAATCAACTCTTGCTATAATTGAGCTTTGCTATAGTTAAGAAGAATAGAAAACAGTGACCTATATCACAGATCCATATAAGTAAAAGCATAGTGCAAGCACATGCATGTGGAATTGTATTGTTAAACTATGGAAGTGCTTGATAAACCAGATAATTCTTTTGTCTTTCCAAATGGTGAAAATATTTTTAGTACACTCTGTGTCCAATTAAAAAACACAGGAAAGCAGGACTGGCAAAATTTTGTTCATCATGTACAGTAATCACATGAAAATCTTTATGCATTCATTAAGTGCTTGACCCTGATCCTATGCATTTTTTCTTAAAAGCAAGTCTCATTCTTTTCAGTGGAATTTATTTATTTGAACCCGGCTTTTACAAACAACTCAAGGCAATAAACATACCCAATATACCTTCCTCCTCCTACTTTCCCCACAACAACTCTGAGAGATGGGTTGGACTGAGAGAAAATGATTGGCCCAAGTTCACCCAGCTGGTTTTCATGGCTACAGCAGGACTAGAACTCAGAATCTTTGGCTTTTTAACTTGTTGCCTTAACCAATATGTATAGAATTTCAGCCTCAGCCAGTAGCTGCATATCTGAGCGTAGAAATCTGAATCTTGGTAAGTAAATGTGAGAGGTGAAGATGGGGAGAGATTTACCCTTATTAGTAAAATGAATGATTTGCTGCGTCATGTTGAGCAGAGAAGATAAGCAAATGCGCTTGAAGAAAACCAATGACCACAATATTCTCATTGTGCCCCATTTCCAAATCCTGTTGGCACAACCAGCAATAATCCTTGGTATTGTTTTTCTTCCAGGAGTTCTGTAGCTGCTGACTCTGGTTACTTAGCCAACAGTCCTGGGTCCTGTAGCAAGTTTTAACCAGATATCCTGGAACTTCAACATCTAATACAGTCCTTGTGAATTCGGGGAATAATTGAGCCAGTATGGATTTGTGTAATTTATGTCTCACCATATTTTTTTATGGGAGAGACACTCCATGTCTGACTCCTCCTATGAGACTTGTCCAGTATAGTTTAACCTCTGGCAAAACTTTCATCTTCTTCAGAGCACACAAGCCCTACAACCACATCAAGGGAGTGTCACTGAGGAATTATTATTATTATTATTCACAAAAAACAACAATGTACACAGCAAACGAGATAATTATGCTGGATTTCGTATCATAAATCACTAGTCGAACACTTCCCAAGCGTTTAGGACTGGGTGATGAACCGGCAGATTATGTGAGCAGATCCCAGTAAGGTGGCCTTCTGCAGCTAACCAATGGTGATTTTGTCAGCGCCAATTGTTTTTAAGCGTTTGCCTAGGTCTTTAGGCACAGCACCCAGTGTGCCGAGTACCACTGGAACCACCTACACTGGTTTATGCCAGAGTCTCTGCAGTTCGATTCTCAAGTCCTGATATCTGGTGATTTTTTCAAGATGTTTCTCATTGATTTTGCTGTCACCTGGTATGACAATGTCGACGATCCACACTTTTTTCTTCTCCACAATCGTGATATCCGGAGTGTTTTGTTCTAAAACTTTATCAGTATGTATTCAGAAGTCCCATAGTAGTTTTGCATGCTCATTTTTGATCACTTTTTCAGGCTTATGATCCCACCAGTTCTTTGCTACAGGCAGATGGTAGTTGTGACACAAATTCCAGTATACCATCTGAGCGACTGTGTTGTGACGTTGTTTGTAGTCAGTCTGAGCAATTGTCTTACAACAGCTCAGTATGTGATCGATGGTTTCATATGCTTCTTTGCAGAATCTGCATTTGGGGTCATCAGCAGATTTTTCTATTTTGACTTTGATTGCATTCGTTCTGACGGCTTGTTCTTGGGCTCCAAGAATCAGGCCTTCTGTCTCTTTCTTCAGTGTTCCATTGGTCAGCCATAACCAGGTCTTTTCCTTATCTACTTTCCCTTGGAAATGGTAATGATGATGATTATATTATTTTGTTTATTATTATTATTATTATTATTATTATTATTATTATTATTATTATTATTATTATTCGCAGTCAGCCAGATGTTCAGACTGGGTTTGGCATTTTTGTCTGTCTATCGAGTCTTTACCAAGGACCTAGGCAAATCTGGATATTTTATGGTGTTACAGATATCGCCTCAGGATAGAAGCTGTTCCAAGTAAAGCTGCCTTCTGCAATTGACTGATGGCAAATTTGTCGATGCCTATGGTGTTCAAGTGGTGCTCCAGTTGTTTTGGGACTGCACCCAAGGCCCCTATTACTATTGGTACTACCCTTGCTTGCCTTTGCCATAGTCATTCTATGTCTATATGTAGGTCTTTGTATGAGGGCTATCCACAAAATAGATTATGTTTTCGTCTGTAGCAAGAAGGGGCGGAGCTAGTGCAGCCATCTTTGGTCTGTGCGTCCGCCGCTCAGTCTGCATCTAGTTGTGCTAGTAGGAGGTTCGTATCATTGCCCGTTATTTCACAGCAAACGTTTGAAATGTGCTGCAATTGAAAATCCCGCGAGTTGTGAGGTGCGATCAGTGATAAGGTTTTTATTGGCAAAAAACCATAAACCGATTGAAATTTTTCGGCAACTGTGTGAAGTGTACGGGGACAACATCATCAATGAAGGTGGAGTGCGCCAATGGTGCATTAAGTTTAAAAATGGCTGAACTAACGTTCATGATGAATAGCGGAGTGGACGTCCGAGCATTGTGACCGATGAACTGGTCGCGAAAGTCGATGACAAGATTTGTGAAAATTGCTGTTTCACAGTAACGGAACTTTCACTTAGTTTTCCACAAATTTCACGTAGTTTGTTGCATGAAATTGTTACACAAAAGCTAGGCTACCACAAATTTTGTGCAAGATGGGTGCCAAAAATCCTGACAGAAAACCACAAGAGTCAGCGTATGGCTGCATCATTGACATTTCTGTACTCTTACGACAAAGATGGAGATTCGTTTCTTGATCGAATCGTAACTAGAGACGAGACTTGGGTCAAACATGTGAACAGCGAGACCAAATTGCAGTCTATGGAGTGGCGGCACACAAATTCCCCCCAAAACCAAGAAAATGTTTGCAAACGTTCTCTGCAAGGAAGATTATGGTGACTGTTTTTTTGGGATAGGCAAGGTGTGCTTCTTATCGATTTTCTGGAACATGGTGCAACAATAAACTCTGTGAGGTATTGGAGAGTTCCGGTTTGCAGCGCTTCGGGGCAGGCAGGAATCCGCGATCGTGCATGGTTTCTGCCTGCACTCACCACTGGAGTGTCCTGAGTCATCTGGCTTCAGGGCTAGCCACCTCCGTAGAAGGTGGTGAAGATAGGGGGGATCTGACAGGGTCGAGAGAAATCACACCTCTCTTCCCTAGCCGGCTAAACCCCCTTTTCCGAAGGCGGTAGAGCGGCGGTCAGAAATGTCTGCCACAAAGAAGCGCTCAGCTGGAAAAGAAAGTACAGGAGAAGTTAAGAAGTGAAAGTTTTTTTGCTGACCAGGACAAAGCAACAATGAAGGCATCCTGGAACTTAAAATCTGTACAAGATACATTGTTCCCAGAGATCTACAAGCGGCGAATGGAATTTAAAAGGGAAAGTTATTTTTTTTCACTCTCCTTCCTAACGATGACAGCGAACAGAAATACATGAGAAATCGGAAAAACCCGCTTTGGCATCAATAGGTAAACTGGATAATTAAATGCTAACAGGATAATAAGGATTTCTGAACATTTAAAAAAAAATTTTTGCTGTAAGTGGGAAGGGAGAGGAAAAGAATTGGAGCAGGATTTGGAAGTAAGGAGGAGATTGCCTAGAATTTTTAAAGAATCATTAAATACTAACAAGACTTCTAAAAGATACATTTTAACTGGAACTTTGCAACTAAACAGTAACCCCAGAAAGATAAAGTGAAGAAAGAAGAAAGTGCTAAAAGAAACAGCTTATTTGGACTGTTTGGTGACTTGGGGACTTTTGGAAATTATCTTTGAAGGACTAAAAACACTTGGGTGGTTGTTTTGGAAAAAAAAATTTCTTTCTACAATGGCATCACTTGTAGATGAATTAAAAATTGAATTCAAAAAATACAAAGAAGAAGAACAAGAAGGGAAAGACTCTCTTGGCACTCTTTTTCAATTCTTAGAAATGGCGATTTGCACCTATGAGAAACTGACTGCAACTGCACAACAAGATGATTGGGATAAAGAAGAAGCCATCTTTGATGAACAAGTAACTGTATTTGGGGAAGAAAGGGAGAAGGAGGATAAGAAAAAGGGGACTTTAAGATTCAAAAAAACAACCAAAAAAGAGAAAAATAAGGTGAAAAGTGGATATAATGTTAGAAAACAACAGAAAGGGGGAATGCAGAAGAAGAAAAGGGAGGTGGAGAGACAAGGGGGTAAAAAGGGCAGGGAGAAGAAGAAGCGAGGGAGGAAGGAAGGGATGAGAAGCCTCAATGGTGTGGAGCAAGATGTAAAGGAAACAAGATTCATTTAGAGATAATGGGTAAAATTTAATTGAAAAGGGGATTCTGCAAAGGTACATAAGATTGTATTGTTATATTTGTACTTAGAAATAATGTTAGAAAATTGGAAACAACATGTGATCAAAAAATGGGATAAAATATTCAGTGTAACTTAGTGAAATTTTTGTGAATAAAAGGAAGGCAATGAAATAAATGAAAGAATTGAAGTAGGAGGAAATGGGAACATTTAAATGACACAACGATTTAAAATATAAGTGATTTGAAGTGGGGGGGAATAATTATGGAAAGTATAAGTGTTCCCATAAAAGTATGATATTCAATTGAAAAGTAATGTGTAAAATGTTTAAGATTTAAATGAATATTAATATTAATGATAGATTTGAATTGGCATGGATAGTTGTTTTAATTATATTGCATACTTATAAATTGTTCTTTTTTCAAAATATAATGTGTAACTTTAGAATGTACTAAACAGAATCCCAATGAAAGTTATGTACTATACTAAGTGTTATAAATTTAGGGGAAATAGTTAAAGGCGTCACACTTCAATTAGGGTACAGGAGAAATTTTGTTTAAAGAGAAAAGATAAATAGATGGCTGGAAACAGAACAGACAAAGAATAATAAGCATAACAACCTGAACTGAGATGAGATAAATAAAATAAAACTAAGAAAGTTAAAAGAGGTGAGAAGCTATATAGAAAATGGAAAATGGTAATAAGATATGGAATGGTATATAAAATGAACATGAATTTGAATTTGTGTCTGTATGAAGAGATGTAACCCGGGATCAAGCAGCTTTCAGAAAAGATGTTTTATGTTTTGTTTGTGTATTGTTTTTGAAAATTAATAAAATTTGTTTTAAAAAAAACTCTGTGAGGTATTGTGAAACGTTGCAAAAACTAAGAAAAGCAATTCAGAACAAGCGTAGAGGAAAGTTAAGCTTAAAAAATTTGTTTTTGCATGACAATGCCCGACCACACACAGCAAATCGCACTTGCTTTCAAGTGGGAGATTTTTCCTCATCTTGCACCAAGCGACTACCACTTGTTTCCGAGGATGAAGACCTGGCTTGGAATACAGCGCTTTGATGATGATGCGGAACTGCGGGCGGGCGTGACTGACTGGCTCAAATCTCAGGTGGCTGAATTTTATGACAATGGAATTACAAAGCTTGTTCACCACTATGATAAGTGCCTCAATTTGTTCGGTGAATATGTTGAAAAGTAGTATTTAAGTGTCACTTTCAAGTGTATATAATAAAAAATTTTTCCTACACTTTGTTTTTTTTCTATCGCAAAATGTAATCTATTTTGTGGATAGCTCTCGTATTTTGTTATCTTCTCCAGTTCTTTTTCTTCTCTTCTGCTGTCTCCAGGCACTGCCACATCTACTATCCAGACTTTTTTGTCTTTCTTATCAACAGCTGTTAAGACCGGGGTGTTTTGTGGCAGGTGCCTGTCTGTCTGGATTCTGAAGTCCCAGAGCAATTTAACTTTTTCATCTTCTATGACTTTTTCTATTTTATGGTCCCACCAGTTCTTGCTTACAGGCAAATGATATTTCTTGCAGATCTTCCAATGCATCATTGTTGCTACTTTGTCATGCCGCTGCTTGTAGTCAGTTTGTGCAATCTTCTTGCAGCAGCTTACCAGGTGGTCCACTGTTTCTTCAGCTTCTTTTCATAGGCGGTACTTACTGTCTGTTCCTGTCTTCTCAATTCTGGCTTTGTCCTTAAGGCTTGGTCTTGCACAGCCAGAATTAATTCCTCGGTCTCTTAATTTTCCTGCTCTTAGCCATTGCCAGGTCTTGTTATTATCTGTTTCCCTACTGTTTTTTAAATGTACTGGCTATGTAATCTTTCCATGCTTCCCATGCTTCTTGTAGGCCAGTTTAATCTCTCTGGTAGTCAGTAAGCCTTCCTGGCATATTAACTTCAGTGCATCTTCCCCATTGTCCTTCAGATATTCTTCCAAAGTCCTTTTTCCTTCTTCAGCTATCTCATGTACTTGCAACATTCCACGCCCACCTATTTGCCTTGGTAGGTAGTCTGACAATGTCGCTGCGAGGATGAAGATGAGATGTTTATGATGACGATTATTATTATTATCTCTTTTATTCATTAAACATAAAACTCAAGTCAACTGACCATTTAAAAATGTATCACAAATACCAGTGACTGGTGCTAATGGTTGATATGGGTTGCTGCCAGCGTCCTAGTTATCAACCAAGTATCTTCTTAAAATATACAATGTTCCAAGTAGCGCAGCTTTTTGCAATTCTGCTGGTGTTATTGCAGGAGGCTGCAATTTCTTGTGTGTTTGTAAAATTCTTGGACATGGTACCAACTGCCCCAATGACAGTGGGCATCACTGTTACATGTTTCATCAATAACCGTGTAATTTCAATGGCCAGGTTGAGATATTTCGTGATTTTTTTCAGTTCTTTTTCTTTGATTCTGGCATCTCCTGGTACAGTGATATCAATAAATTGCACACTTTGGCCCTCAACAACCATAATATCTGGCGTGTTGTGTTCCAAATGGCTACCTGTCTGTATTTGAAAGTCCCATAAGATCTTCACCGTCTCATTCTCGACAACCTTTTCCACTTTATGTTCCCATGACCTTTCGGATACAGGTAGGGCATATTTTTTACATAATGACCAGTGGATTAATTTAGCAACTTGATCATGTCTAGCTTTGTTTGCGTGATTTTGCTGCACTCATATATTAAGCGTGAAACCGTTTTGACTTTGTCATTGTAAAATTGGCAGTTTGGATTGTCAGTGGAGTTTTGTATCTTCATATTCATGGCATTCGTCTGTAGTGCTTGTTCTTGAGCAACAAGTATTAAACTTTCCATTTCTTTTTTGATGGTTCCTTTCTTAAGCCATACCCATGTCAAGTTGTTATCACATTTTCCTTCAATGCTTTTCAAGTGCTGTCCATGCAAAGTTTTGGTTTTCTATCTATTGAATCTGTTATCCAGTTGTTTTTCCTTATATTCTGCCTTTGTTTCTGTTGTTTTTAGAATGTCCTCTGTTTTCACAGCCTACAGCAATTTTTCTGTACTTTGGTTCACATCAAACCAAATGTACTTTGGTTCATTTGGTTAGTTTTTCTTCTACAGTTTGATGGATTTGCAATAGCCCTCTGCCCCCTATTCTTCTTGGCAGGTACAATCTGTCAATGTCACTTTGTGGATGTAAAGTATTCAAAAATTTATACGTTTTCTGGTCCAGGTTTTTCCAATTCAGCCACAGTCCAGTTCATGATTCCAGCTGGGTAGTATATTACTGGAACTGCCCATGTATTAATGGCTTTAATTGTTTCCATAATTCAGTGTTGATTTTGATATTTTATGGACCTGCCTGATGTATTCCTTTTGCGTTGACTCTTTGACTTTTCCATTCAAGATATTATCTGCTTCTAATATGCCTGGCTATTTATAACCATCATCCTTTGCTAATGCTTTCACGATGCTTCCATTTCCATTATTTTTTCTATTTTTTCCATTATTTCTTGGTGCATTATTATTATCATTATCATCATCACCATCATTATTATTATTATAGTTCATCACACAGTCAACCAGATAGTCAGACTGGATTCAGCATTTTTGCCTACCTATTGAGTCCTATCCATGGACCTGGAACAGGCAATGTGGATATTTGATGGTATTACAGATATCATTGCAGAGTGTAAGCTGTTCTGAGTAAAACCGTCTTTTGCAATTGACTGATGGTGAATTTGCAATTGACTGATGGTGAATTTGTGAATTTGCCAATGGTGATGGTGTTCAAGTGGTGTTCTGCTGTTTTGGAATTGCACCCAAGGTGCCAGCAAAAACTATTGGCGCTACCTTTGCTTGTTTCTGCCATAGTCTTTCTATTTGTCTTTACAGGTTTTGTATTTTGTTGTCTTCTCCAGTTATTTCTTTGCTGTTTCCAGGTACTGCCATGTCCACTACAAAGTTTTCTTTTCTTATTGACAATATTGGTAAGTCTGGTGTGTTATGTAGCAGATGCCTGTCTGTCTGAATTCTAAAGTCCCAGAGAAATTTATTTTCTATGACTTTCTCTTTTTGTGATACCACCAATTCTTGCCTGCAGGCAAATGATATTTCTTGCAGTTCTTCCAAAGCACTATTATTGCTACTTTGTCATTACATTGCTTGTATTCAATCTGGGAAATGTTCTTGCAGCAGCTAACCAGGTGGTCTAGTGCAGAAGTGTCAAACTTGATTTCATTGAGGGCCACATCAGGGTTGTGTTTGACCTCAGGGGCAGGGGTGGGCATGGCTAGGGTGGGCGTGGCTAGCTCAACATCTTGACATTACTCATTTTAGGGGCGCTTGTGGCCCGAGCGCACTGCCAGCAAAAATGGGCTTCTGAGCTCTGTTTTTGGCTGTGACAGCCTCCTGCAGTCCTCTGCCAGAGAAAACAGAGCTTGGGTGAGCCACGCATATCCCCTGGGCCCTGTTTTTGGCCGCAATGGCCTCCTGCAACCCACTGCCAGCAAAAACGGAGCTCTGCTTTCACTGGCAGAGGGCTGCAGGAGGCCGTTGCGGCCAAAACCAGGCCCTGGGAGGGCCACGTTTGACACCCCCGGTCTAGTGTTTCTTCAGCTTCTTTGCAAGATAGTATTTGCTATCTGTTGCTGTCTTCTCGATTCTGGTTTGTATGCATTTTTCCTTATAGCTTGGTCTTGTGCAGCCAGAATTAGCCCTTTTCCATAGAGCTGCTACGAGTGTCCAGGTTGGGAGGAGCTCCAGTCTCGGCTCTCACAGGCTGAGCTTGAAATTGAGGAACGCCTCTCACCATCACGTGGTCCTCTGGGCGCTCCCCAGTTTTTAGCTCAGCCTCGTGGCAGTCAGGCTGTTTTTCTCGCACTCTGGTCGTTCAGCAGTTTTTTCTTCAGAATTCCTCACTTAAATTGGACCCTACCTAAGCAGCGCTGTGAACTCGAGGTTTGAACTCCTGGGGAGTCTTCTCTTATTGGGGGGATACCTTATTTCGCCTTCTTACAGGGGAAAAATTCCAGCGCTTCGAGCGCTGCCCCCCACCCCTCCGTCTGCCGCTTTTCGCTCCGTGCGAAGCCGCTTTGTTTCGTTTTTGCCTGCCTCATTTCTGATCGCCGTTTCCCCCCCGCGAACGCCTTTAGCCCAGGGAAACTCGCTTCCCTTTCTCTCCCCTTGGTTTTGCGGCCTGCTGGCCTTCTATTTTCTTTCTGGGAGACTACCGCCGCTGGGGTTTGCCTCCAATATTTCGCGGCCTCCATTTTGGCCGCCGCGTGACGCCTGCCATCTTGGGCGCGTCCAGGAGCCGCCGCCATCTTGTTTGTGGCCGCATGGCCGTCCGCCATTGCTAGAGGCCTACCTGCAGGCTGCGTTATTTCTGATTTACTGGGCAGATCCTCGGACTGCCCAAATCTGCCCAAACCTTTGAAAACCCTGTCTAGGTACTTCTTCAAGACATAAGGGTCCGTTGGCACCGCAGCCTCCCCCCCCCCAGCAAGGCGAGGTAGCAGCTCTGCTATCCCCCTTCCCCGGTCCGCCCGGCAGGGGCAGCTGCTTGGCGTTCATTTTCTGGCTGATTGGCTTCTGGGCTAGGCCCTGCTCCTCAACAATTTTTCTAAAAAGGGGGGTGCGAAACGAGCACTGGGATCCCCAACCTCTACGTAGGCCGCATCCAGACGTGCCAACCGTCTTGCATTAATTCAAAATTTCTTTTTTCTCTCTCTCCAGATGGCAGATGACAATACATCTCGTGGCACTTCTTTGAAGGCCAAGTCAAAATCTCATCACCTGCGCAAACAGGCACAGGAGGTATCCAAAGCCTCCCAGAGGGATGCCCTTAGGCGGCACAGGGCCCTTGAGAAGGAGATTGACAGGCGGTCTAGAGAGTCAAGCTCTGTGCCCCTGGCTCCTTCCAATCCCACTCCTTCAACCTCCACCCATCCTCCTCTTCCCTCCTCCCCTGCTCCTTCCTCTTCCTCACAGCCTAGACAGGCCCCTGAGGCCACCTTTACTCCCACTGCTGCAGGCCTGCGCCCGGAGGAGTCTCATCCACCCCCCACGGTGGAGATCCCTGAAAACCTGAAACAATGGATGGAGCTGGCCATCCGGCAAGGGATAGCGCAAGAGCTTCAGCAGCTGGCCGGACTGGCCCCTCGGCCTGTGGCCCCTGAGTCTCAAGCACCATCGGTTCGATCGCTCCCCGGATCAGCGGTCTCGCACGGTCAGGCAGCATCCCACGGGGATTTGCCCTTGCCTTTGGGGATGGAGGAGATGGAGACCCAGGAGCCCGGGGGACCTACCCTCTTTGGGGATGAGGAAGACCTCGATTTGGGGTCCATCATGGGCAGTGAGCTCTTTTCGGGAGCAGACCCACTGGAGGGGGACATGTCGGAGGACGAGGGCCTCACTCCGGACCAGCCCGCATTTGTGGGGCTGTTTAAACCGCACCTGTTTAGGTCTCTCCTATTCAAGGCCAAGAATACCTCTGGCCTGACCCCTCCCACTCTTCCCAAGCCAGCGGCATCGGGGGAACCTCTCGACTCCATTTTTTCCCAGCCCGTGGTGGAAACTGATGTGATCCCTGTTCCACCTATCTTTTCCGACCTGGTCTCCAGGCAGCTAGCCTCCTCGGGGCCCCGTCCCCCTCCCAACACTCAGGACAAGCGGTTTTTCAACCTTGACCCGCAGTTCTCCCTATTGCTCGATCCCCCTCCTGTGGACGAGCCCATTGTAGGCCTAGCATCCCGTTCAACTCCTAGCGAGGCCCTAGAGGCACTCAAGCCCGAGGACAAACGAGCTGAACTGGCCCTGCGCCGCGCTCACCTTTCTGACGCTTGGGCAGTCAGAGCTTCCACTGCCGCGTCCTTTTTCATTAGATCTTCTATCAAGTGGCTGCAACAGCTCAAACAGCATGTCCCTGCAACCAACCTCAGAGCGCAGCAGGACATCGCTAAGCTCACGGCTGCGGCCGAGTTTTTGGCGGACGCCACCTTTCAGGCTGCAAAATTTTCTACCAGGGCCATTTCGTCCCTGGTTACCGCCCGCCGCCTGCTCTGGCTCCGCCACTGGCAAGCGGACGTCAAAAACAAGGCTAAGCTAGCGTCAGCCCCCATTTCTGGGGGGAAACTTTTTGGACCGGCTCTCGATCCATTCCTGGCCGAGACCCATAACAAACGCAAGTACCTCCCTTCTCTTTCTCGGAGGACTGACCTCAGAGGTCCCTCTCCCCCTTTTCACCAAAGTTCTTCCCGTTCCTCCTCCTTCCCCCCCAGGTACTATCAATCCCCTTCCTACAGACCTCTCGACCGGTCGGACTCCGACAGGTCCAGAAGAGGTACTTCATCCAAGCAGCCCTCCCGGGGCTCCGGAGGCAGGCCGTTCCGTCGTTCCCAATAATGCAGCCGCCCCATAGGCGGCTGTCTCAAACTAAAAAAAAACAAAAAATGAAGAAGGCCAAACCCTACCTTGCCCCCTCTTTATGTTTCCATCCCCCTTGGACTTCCCTCCGTTCCCAGGGTGTTAACTGAGGCTTGGGGCGGCTCTTCCACCCATTTGTGATCCTTCTCTGTCCGGCTTCAGGTTGCCTGGACGACATCCTCAACTTCACTGCCCGGGAACCGGTTTTTCCCTGTCTCCGGACAGGTGGCCTACTCCACCAATCTTACAGGTTAGGAAGGCAAGAATAATTTGCCTTTTCAGACTTGCCTAAACTGTTGGGGAAGCTTACTTCATATATCTGCATTGTCCCTTGAGTCCCTTTCTTCCAGGTCTCTCAATGATTTCTGCTGCCGTACCAACGTTCAGAAAGGAACAACTCGCGACTTCGGGTCGGAGTTCCCCTAAGAGTCCTCTTGTCCCTCCCTTGATGGACCGGGCCGGCCATCAACAAGGGTCACTATCTCAAGGTACCCGACAGGCGATCCGTCATCACGGACGCAAGGCTACTCGGCTGGGGCGCTCTCGCCCTCCTCGTCTTGTCCCAGGGCAGCTGGTTGGCAACAGATCTACCCTGCTCCGCAGATTAGCTGGAAATCCTCGCTGTGCACCTGGCCTTTCGCAACTTGCTACCCCAGGTACGCGGACCTCTCGTTCTGGTCCTCACATACAACACCACCACAAAGACTCATGTATCCAGTCAAGAGGGCACTCAGTCAGCAAGGCTCATGAGGGAAGCCGAACACTTTTGCTGTTGGGCGGAACCGAATCTGGCCTCCATCAGGACAGGTCACATATCGGGAACATTGCTCATCTAAGCAGAAGGGCCCCTTCCCTCCCTTTTTCAAGGAGGTAGTCAATCTTCGGGCTCCCTACGGTGTATCCCTGCGCACCCTCTCTCAACGCCCAACCACCTACATTCTTCCCCAGATACCCCCCTCCAAGGGGCGGGGAACCACAATGCCCCCCGTTGCCCTTGGGCTCCAGGGCTCTTTCATGCCTCTCAGCCCCCTTTGGGTTCAGATGCCCTTGGTTTGCGATCTTCCGTAATTTTTGGGGGGGTTCCTCCTTGGAGACCCCCCCGGACAGGAGTCCCCTGTCCCGGGGTCCTCCACTACATCCGAACCCCCCCATGGCCCCAACCAGCCATCTGGGGGTCGAGCGGAACCACTTCAATGCGTAGAATGTTTCCTGCCGGTTATAGCCACCCGTATATATGATGCTACGTGGGTCGCCTTCCTTGCCTGGGCCCGCAAGTTCCAAATTAACCCTCTCTCTCTCTTTCCATCGCTCAGATCCTGGAATTCCTTCAGGAGGGCCTTTAACAAGGGACTGTCTACCAACACGCTAAGGCGTCAGATCGCTGCCCTCGCAACGGTTGTCTCTCGGACATTGGGGGTTCCATTTCCCACCACCCCCTTATCCGGGTTTTCCTCAGGGGAGCTTCCCTTCGCCCCCCGATCATACACCGTTTCCCGATCTGGGACCTCAATGGGGTCCTGGTCGTTCTTACCTAGCCCCCCTTTGAACCCACTAGGGAGGCTTCCTTACAGTGTCTCACCCTCAAGACTGTTTCTTCTTGTGGCCATCACATCCGCTCATCGGATCTCGGAGATGGCAGCCTTCCCATTAGGCAGGACCTTTGCGTTTTTCACTCTGATAGAGTCGTCCTACGCCCCGACCCTACCTTCCTCCCTAAAATAAATTCAGTATTTCGCAGAGCTCAGGAGCTCACACTCCCTAACTTCTGCCCCAATCCCTCTCGAGAGAGGGAGAGACAGTGGCACTCCCTTTATGTAAGGCACGCCTTGAGAGTGTATATCAACGCACCCAGCCTTTTCGTAAGTCAGAGGCCTTATCTGTGTCCTTCTAACCTGCTTCTCTTGGTCACAAGGTGATGCCCACAACCGTGGGCCGCTGGATTAGGGCCGCCATCGCCAAAGCCTACCAGGCACAGTCCCTCCCCATGGGCATTTTCGTCCACTCCACTAGAAGTGCGGCTACTTCTGCCGCATGGGCCACACAAGCCTCTATAGTCGACATTTGTAGGGCTGCCACCTGGGCATCCCCATCTCTCTTCATCAAGCATTATAAGATTGATGTATTTGCATCCGCCGAGGCTTCCTTTGACAGGCGGGTCCTTCAGCGGGTCCTCGAGGTTCCAGGTGAGGTTACACCCCAGACGGGAGCCCGCCCGCAGGACTTGCCAAGCTTTGGCATGTCCCAACCTGGACACTCGTAGCAGCTCTATGGAAAAGGGGCGTTGGTTCTTACCTGATACGCTTCTTTTCGTAGAGCTGCATAGAGTGTCCAGCCCCACCCATTAGCCCGTCTGGTGGGGAACCTCGCTGTCCGACCAAGCAAACTAATACTCTTTAGTCAGGATGAGAATAGGGCCTTCCTTCTCGTCTTCGCAAAACTGGGGAGCGCCCAGAGGACCACGTGATGGTGAGAGGCATTCCTCAATTTCAAGCTCAGCCTGTGAGAGCCGAGACTGGAGCTCCTCCCAACCTGGACACTCTATGCAGCTCTACGAAAAGAAGCGTATCAGGTAAGAACCAACGCCCCCTCTGTCTCTTTCTTCAACTTTCCTGCTCTTTGCTATTGGCAGGTCTTGTTGTTATCTGCTTTCCCTACTATTTTTTTAATGTAATGATCTGTCTTCCCATGCCTCCTTTCTCTTCATCATTTAACCTTTCTTGTAGACCAGTTTGCTCTCTTTAGTACTCAGTATTTCTTCCTGGTATACTAGTTTCAGTGCATCTTCTTCACAGTCTTTCAGCAATTCTTCCAAAGACATTTTTTCCTTCTTCAACCCTTTGATGTACTTGCAACATTCCATGCCCACCTATTTGCCTTATTAGGTAGAGTCACACGTCCCTGCAAGGATGAAGAGCATGTAATGATTCATTGTCATTATTTTTCTACCCAAGACCTTTAGTTCTGCTTGAGTCCAATCCACTATTGCAGCTGTGTATCTAAAGACTGGAATTACTATAGTGTTGATTGCCTTGATGGTATTTCCTCCACTGATTTTGGCCTTTAAGATTTTCTCCATTCTCTTGATGTATTTATTTCTAACCTTGTTCTTGACTTCATTGCGCTTGATGTTGCCAGCTTTGAAGATGCCTAGATATTGATAGTGATTATCTTCATCTAGATTCTTGATATTAGCAGACTTACATCAAGTTGGAAGGAAGCTTGGAAGTCTTCTGATCCCAAGCAGGAGACCCTATACCAAGGGTGTCAAACTCGACTTAATTTTTTTTTCCAAAAAGTTTTTTTTATTTTTAAGTTTTTACACATCTCTTTACGTGAGCAACGTGATTCCAGATTATAACACTTGTATATAATCATACTTTCATTTCCATCAATCTTATATAATATCATTACGTATCATTATTCATTTCACTCATCTTTAAGTAATTTCCCATTTCATATTTCAATCCATTAATTCAATATCAATATTTCATCCAAATATAAATTCCCAGTTCTTTATCCCCTATTATTTCCTTTTTCAGCTTACCAAATATTTTATTTAACATTACACATCATTATTATCCTTAATTTTCTCTAAGCCAATTATATGATATACAGTCTAAAGAGCGTAAAAATAAGAACCAATATATTTAGGATCCACATGGTATATCGCATCAATCTATCTAATTTGATAATTAATTCTCCAACTTTAAACATGCAAACGTTAAATAATCAACTGTATATTTTAAAACATGTATATTTTAAAATATCCCCCCCCCCTAAAATCACTAGAATGGCTTCTTAATATAACTCATTTCAACTTCACTTTTCTTCTAGTTATTAATAATCATATTTTCCCCTTTTATACTTGCCAAAATTTGTATGCTTTAATACATTTCACTTTTCTTATAATCATTAATAATCATATTTTTTCTTCCTTACCACTCATCCAAAATTTATTTTCATACATTTCCATTCCCCTGTTTTAATCCTCTAATATAGGGATTCATAACAACAAACTTCATATACAGTTATATATATTCTAAAATGATTCCCATCAAATATTAAAACTAAATACCAATATACATTCCCATGTGGTATCCCCTTTATACAATCCCTAACCCTTATCTCTAAATATCATAATTTTGGCTAGGTTTCCCCTTTCTAAGTTTCCCCAGTCTTCTTTTTTCCTTCTAATTTTATTTTTATTTCCTTCTGCCCGTCGGCCATGTCCCGTCCCCCCCTTTCAGTTCTCTTTTTTGGAATTCCTTCTTGTATATTCCCTTCTTCTTAGTCTTGGGTGTCTTGTCTTTTTTATTTATTGTCTCTAATGTCAATGTCTCTGTTTTATATCCTTTTATATCCTTTGACAGTAATCCTTGTTCTTCATGTTCATCAAAGCTGTTGTTTTCTTCCCTTTTTTCTTCCGCAAGTTGAAACGCCATTACTTTACTCATCATTAATTCCACTAATCTCATTTTTTCTTTAAGTATCTCTCTCACATTTTGAAGCTCTGACTTAAATTCTTTGCTTATTTCCATTTCTTTTGTCTATTAAATTATTCTTTATTTTGTTAAAAGTCAAGTTTTTCTATTATAGTCCTTATCAAGAGTCTCCATTTGAAGCTTCCGGGGATCTTGTTACAACTAGTAATTTTCCATAGAAACACAAAAGAAGGAAGTCTTCAACCCTTAGGTGGTGCTCTGTATCACTTTCTTCTTAAAACTTTCTTATTTTTAATTCACTTTTCCATAATATTAATATTAGATTTAACCAATTCCAAATAAGTCCAGCATTTTATCCAATGCGTAATTAATGTCCAATTCTGTATGTTGTTCCAAATTTAGTCTCTAATCACAAATAACTCTTTTATTTCCAGTTTTTCTTTACTTATATTTTCCTCTTATCTCACATTCGCCGCTACCGCTCTTCCAAACGAGAGTTCTTTCTTTCCGTTTTTTGCGGTTGTCAAAAAGAATGTTTCAAAGTCACCACTTTCACTTTCCAGCGCAAACTTGTGTCCTGGCAGCTTCCAGTCTTCAAGGCAGCCATTAAAGACTGCCGCTTCTTGCTGTCTTCAGAGGAGCCTTGCCATTCCTCTCAGGCCATGTGGAGGACCTCCAGATGGCAGTGCAAGCTGCCTGGAGCCATGGGCAGTGGTGGGCAACTGCCCAGCTCTACCCAGCATTCCCCAAAGGGCTGCTCAGCTGCACTTACTCCTTCTTAAGGCCACTGCTGCTCTCTTTGGCCAGGTTGCTCATTGTGTATGTGGGAGGACAAAGTGTGTGGATCAGAGAGAGGCCCATGTGAGGAGACCCAACTTTGTAACCAAAGCATCCTCAGTGATAGGATAGGAGACCACCAGGAGACGTCCGGAAGAGGGGACAAGGAGATGGCAAAAAGGCAGCAGGACAGGTGATGGCCAAGTGCTAAGGCAAGACTTTCCTCAGACCCTCCCTCCCCCTCATTATAATTTCCTCCCTCTCTCCCTTTTCTTCTCTTTCTTTTCATTTTCCTTTCTTTCTTCCTCCTTCCCATCTTTCCTTCTTTTTCCTTCTTGCTCTTAAAATATGAATCATACTCCAATTTTTTTTTACTTTATGACATATTCACCATAGATGATAAAAAGCCCCTTCTTTATTTTTATACTGCCAACATTCATTTGACTTATCTTTATATATTTTAGATAACTTGGTTATCTGGTGTTAAATACCAATGATATATCATCTTATAGAAATTTTCTTTTAGATTATAATTTAATGTAAATTTTAAACCCTTTGTCCACATATTTTCCCATTGTTTAAGCATCACATTATATCCAAAATCTTTGCCTATTGAATCATACAATGTTTTACATGTTCATTTTCCAAATTCAATTTCAATAACATTTTATAAATCTTAGCAATAGTATGTTCATCGTTGCCACATAATGAAATTTCCAATTCATTTTTAACGAAGTCAAATCCATAACATTTTTTATCCAGTTTAAATGAATCTTTCAGTTGTTGATAAGTAAACCAATGGCAAACATAACCTTCTGATTCAATTTCTTCCCTTTGCTTTAATATTGGATCACCAGAATTGAGAGATAAAATTTTACCATGTCAACCAGTCTGGCTTTGCCACCATTTCTTTTCTAAAAAGTGCTTCCTGTGGTGACACTCAAAGAGGCAGCTTCGTGGAGAGCCTTATTTTATATTTATTCCAAACTCTTAGTGTGGCATGTGTAACGAAATGGTTATTAAAATCAACATTTACTTTTATCATACCAAAAGTAGCTGTGCTATCCAAACCTTAATTCATGGCTCTAATTCAAGTAACCTTTTATTCTGGAGACTCACCCATTCTTTTGTCCAGGTCAAACAGCATGCATCCAAAAACAATTTCATACCTGGTAGACCCAAGCCCCTTCTGTCCTTAGCATCTTGTGTAGCTTATATCTAATTCTTGGTTTTTACCCCTGCCATACGAACTAAGAAATATCCTTCTGCCATTATTTACATGGATTATTAGTTGTAGATATTGGAGTTCTTCAGCCCCTGGCAGCTGTACTAGGCCTCGGTTGTGGAACAGGTGCAGGAGCTAGACAGTCGGCTGCCTTACGACCAGCCTGGCCACATCGATAGCACTTTATAATCCTTATGAGTTGGATAGGAGCAGCTTCAGCAGGTCTGGTCAGAAGCCATCTGGCCAAAGTTTTCCTAGGAGGGCCCTCAGATGGGGGTTTCTGGTGTGGGTTGATTTCCCTGTCCAGTCTAAGGGACAGGGCATACCAATCCTGTAGTCTCTTTGGTATTCCTCTGATGCTGCATGCTTTCTTGACTTCTGGATCAATAGTGTTCTTAAAATAGTGCAGAAGTATTCTGTCAGGCCAGTTCATGAGGTTGCTTGTGACCCTTCTAAAGTTCCATACAAAGTCTTTTAAGGGTCGATTGCCTTGCTTCATTTCCATTATTTTATCTTCACTCTCCCTTATTCTATCAGGGTTTTCAAATCTAGCCCTGAGCAGCTCAAGCTCAACAAATGCTTCGGCATCTTGTAGTTCTGTGTAATTGAGCTACCCAATCAGAAGCGCCCCCTTCTTTTATCCCATCTGTAATTGTGGAAACTAGGTCGCGATCTTTTGCGTAGTGGTTTCCAAATTGATCTATATCTGACCAGATCCGGGTAAGAAAGAAAGCAAAGTTTTCACGCCATCCGTCAAAAGTTGCTTTGAAAGCCATTTGATCTGATGGGGGGAAGAATCATCATAGTAACTGCGGGCTGAGCTGGAATGTGTTGAGCCAGCTGCAGGAAAGCCCCCTGCAGGAGTACCCTGAGGGGCAGCTGAGCTGGGATTTGATGAGCAATTGGGGCATGCTGAAGGAAGGGGTCCTGCAGGGTTGCTCCAAGGGGCGTCTGGATTGGAACCTGCTGAATAGGGGCCATCTACTGAACTCTTCTCCATGCTGGGAAAAGGGGGATGGCCACAGCCTGCAGCCTGTGCTGATCCCCTTGCTGAGGAGGGATTGCTGCTGCTCCTTGGGTTCAGGGTGTTCCTGAACCAGGTGGTGCAACTGGCGCTGGCATCCATTGGCATTGGACCCACCCCTGACCAGGATAGAATCCCTACCCTGGCGGAATACTCTCCACAGGGGGTAATCTCCTTGCTGGCTGTGGAAGGGGAGGAATTGGGGGTTGTGATGTACCCAATGTTGGCTGCATCTGCTATCTCCCACTTGCTGCTTGGCCCTGCTGTGCTGGGCCAATCCTTAGGCCACCTCTGACAGATGCCACGCTGGTTCCACTGTCAAGTCTTGGACTAGGGAAAGTGAACGTGGGCTGCATTAGGAACCAGGTCGGCTGGAGAGGCTGTGGCTGTGAGACATAACTTTCTACTTTAAGTTTCTGGAATTGCTCTGGGATCCCTACCAATGACTGGCTTTGGGATGGAGGTAGCAGGTTTCAGGCTTGGGAGTTGTCTGATTCCAATGCCCCCTTCCCCTACTTCTCCACTCTGTCTCGTGTGCTGTCCTCAGAGGGCTGGAGTAGGAAAGGTGTTCAGGCAGCTTCTCCTCCAGTCCCATCTCTGGATTCAGCTCAGTTTGGCAGTTTCTCCATGAATCCATTTCCTTGGGCTGGGTGCCTAGTCTTCGTCTTTCCTCTGCAGCTTCCATCACTTGCAAAAATTCTTCAGAATGAGGGCAGGGGGTCTCAGTTCTCTGGTGCCCAGCCCCTTCTGCAGCTTCCTCTCTTTGTTTCATCTTCATTGAGTCTTTGCACTGCTCCATTTTTTGAGTCAGTGCTGAGGTTCAACACCCCTGACAGCTCCCTTTCGAGATGCTGGAGTTTGTTTAGAGATTCGGGATAATGTCAAGTGTTCCAGCAAACCTCCATTCCAACTAATAACTCCGAGACAGACATCTCTCAAAAGTTCCCTTTATTTGGATAGTAACTGGCACATCTGTGGAATCCTGAATCTGAAGTTCTGGGCTTCCTTGCAATAAGTAAAAACTACAAATCCACCCCCTATACCCATCACCACATCACATGGCCCAATCACCATCCGTCCCAAAGTAAAACTTCCTTTTCACTATGCGCAACACTACCTGACCTTGAATCAGTAAAATAATTTTATTATGTCTAACTGGATATACTCCAATGAATTCCCCCCTCCCACTTTCCCAGGCTTAATTGTGACAGCGTGGGAGCATCAGATTTTAATATGGCTTCCAAAGCAGACAAATGCTGTGAATGCTGTAATATGAGCTTTTTGCCCTAACCCATCCATTAAGCCAAATAAACCACAATTTATTGTTTAATGCAATTACAAATCCAATCATTTGTAACTTGTATAAAATATTCCCTGGGTTAGCAGGGTATGAACCCAGTCATTTTTATATTACTGCCATATAAAATCCATAGTGGAAGTATGCAGAAAAATCTGGTTTAACATACTGTATTGTACTAAGCCATAGTTGCTTGTTTTTGATTTGGTACAATGTGTAAATTGGGGCATCTTATAGGGCTAGTAGTGAACACAGCTCATGTGTGAAGGGATATTTGTTACCATTACACATTTAGCACTGCCAGTTTCCTTACTTCTCAGTTCCTTTCAAAGTGTTTTTTTCTGCAGGATAGTGGTGGTTTTCAGATGGTATCTCTGGTGGAGTTCTCCAAGGTGACAGAGGAGGGAGTACATTTCTGTTCTCCTTATGATGGCAAGCAGATTCTGCTAACACCAGAAAAATCAATTGAAATACAGAATGCTCTTGGTAATTATTGTTTTGTCTAATAATAAGACTAGCTAAACTAATGCTTCCTTTTGCTTTATAATGGCAGTGATAGTTCCCTAATTCCATGATTGTCCATCATGACCTGTTTAGGAATTTTTTTAAAAAAAATAAAACTGCACAAAATAGTTAAGAAGCTCATAGACACTCTACTTGACTCTATTTGCATACTTAGTCCCCATTTCTTGTTTTCTTGTTAGTGAATGATTTATCTACTGTGCTCCTTTCTGATGATCCGGTTACTGTTACCCCTGCATTGCTAGCCTCCCAATTAGATGGTTGCAATGGATCTGTGTGGGAATAAAGTTCTTGAAAGAGGTACTGAAATTATGATTTGAAACTGTTCTGTCTGGAATGTCTCATTGGGAGCACAGAGAACCTGCCTTTAACTAAGCTGTTTGGCTTCTAGTCCCTGTCATTCAAATGTTTTATTTGTTATCTATCAGTTCCTTCAAATGGCTCAAGCCCTTCCTGCTTGAGGGCACTGTTTCCCCATATGGTATTCACGAAAGCTATATTCTGTACAGAACAGCCTTCTCTTTGTACTGTTATCATTCAGAATCAGCTATGGCAGAGGGCCAACACACTGGAATTTTCTTATCTACACTATACATTGTTAGATTTTGCAGCAGAAATTCAAGTATAGACATAATAATCTATACTGTCTATACCTTCATATTCTACACTGTCGGGTTCAGTTTGGAAACATAACTGTTGCCACGTTAATAGATAACCAGGCAATACCTCCGAAGCCTCCATACCTACCCCACATAAGGCAATAATCACTATCCACATCATATTCACAAATGGACTAGGCCCCCACCCACCTTAACGTATGTAGTTTTACACTTCAAAACTTACAACCGGTCTTTGGGGACTTACATCCACTTCTTTATCTTCTTCCGCACTCAGAGGACACAATACCTGTGTACAACAATCTATTATTTCATGTCTTAAAATAATCAACAATACAAAGAAAAATGTATTACATTCAACCCAATAATCAACAACACATCTCAAAGTTCCACAAACCTAAGCTAAACTAGACATGTAATTACCTATCCCCACTATCTAAAAGAAATAGAAAATAAAAAGTCCAGTCCTTCCGAAGCTTGCTTCCACTGGAAACAGGAACCGGATCCACAAATCCCTGCACGCACGAATGATGTGTCCAACCTCACTCACGTCCTCACAGCAGACTCAGTAGTCAGTACTTGTAATGGTCCTTCCCAGATAGGCCTCAGCTTCCCAAAGCTCTCCACTGCTTTATCAGGACCCAGTCTCCACTCTTAAAATCATGCACTCGGAAATCAAATGATGGTATTTGCGCCTTTAGACCTTAAAAGAGAAAAGCACTGGGACAGTCCCTGTATATATTTTCTAAAAAAATATCTTCAAGTACAATTCCAGACATACCCACACTTCCAGTATAAGGTATTCCAAACATCATTTCATACAGTGAAATTTCAACATCTTTTCTCAAACAAGTATGCACTCACAATAGAGCTAGAGGTAAACATTTCATCCAGGGTAATTGAATTGCTAACATTAATTTCTTTATTGTTTTATAGTTCTCATTCTTCACCCCACCTGAGGAAAAAACCCAACAGGTCTATTGCCAATCCATTTCCAATTCTTTTCCTATACCCTTTTACCACATGAAAAGTAAAATGTGTACCTCTATCACTATAAATGCACTATCAATGCATATCTATCTATCTATCTATCCCAATATTAACTTCACAGTCATTTGTGCATTCGCTCTCGCACACAGAAAAGCTTCCAGCCATCCAGTCAAATGATCAACAATCACCAACAGATATTTCAAAATGCTCACTGCTAACATTACAGTACAAGCAACTGACATTCTTTAAAACAGCCAAATCCCTTCCTCCTGTCAGGATCATACACATTTACACACAATATATACATATTCTACTCACTTGCATAACTATCATGTACATACTTCTACAAATATATTTTCTCTTCACAAAAGCCACAAATACTTGTGTTCCCCAATAAGTACCTTCATGTACCCTCTCTATTATGTCTCTCATAATAGGCTTATTAACTATCTGCAATCTCTATTAACCATTTCCAGTCTACATGCTCCACATCTTATAACGTCATCTGTTTCTCTTCTTCATCAATGAAACCTGGTTTTACATCCCATTCCAAAACAGGAACTAAAACCATTATCTTCTCTCATACATGCATCTATACATACATACATAAGTTTCATCTGCTAATCTGTTTCCCAAAATCTCTTTGGAAAACTTCTCTTCCTACTAGCGTCAACATATATTATAGCCAACAAATTAATACCTCCCTCTATTGGGCTATCTTCCAAATCCTCTCTCACCTTCATCTGTAAATCTAGAACTTCAATACATCATGCATTGTTCTATCTTCCCATTCCTGTCTCTCTCCCAAAAGGAATTCAACTGAATTTAAATTCCTGTCAGTTGAAAGAAACAAATTCTCCTTAACAATAAAATAGCTTTAAAAATCTAACATATGTAAGCCACATATGCTTTCTGCATTAAAACACTTACTATTAAAGCACTTTCAAAAGTCAGCTTCCTACTTCCTCCCACAAACATAGCCATAGCAGCTATGGCCAACAAAGGCCAACCACGCACTATTAAATCCATCAATTGTCAACCAAAACAACAACAACTATAAGTTTCTTCTTCCCAGCTCACACCTGAGCTAGAACAAACACACACCTCTTCCACCGCTACAAACAAATGGAAAGGTTCTTTTAACTCAGACTAACTCAACACAAGAGTTCTTGATATAGCTTATCTAACTATCCCCTCAATCTCTCGATTGATTCTTCCATACCTAATCAAATGTCCTAAATCAGACTTCACATAATACAATTCCTTCCTTAAAACTCTTAGGCCCAATTGTCCTAAGAAATCTAACAAAGCATTTACACCTTTCTCAACATCTCTCTTCTTCTCACCTAATACCAACACATCATTCACATACTGTAACACCGTTATACCCACAGGCGGTTCAAAACCCCCAAGGACCTGCTCCACGCTTGTCCAAACAAACTAGGGCTTTCTAAGAACCCCTCTCGGTAAAACACACCATCGATACTGTCAAGTTCGATGTGTATCTGGATCAGCCCTCACTACTGGGCAAGTCCCCCCCAAAAAATCTTTCAAATCTATCACACCAAAATACCTGTATTCATATAGAATTCCCCCTAACAATGTATAGGGATTCTGGCATAATAATCTCCAAGTGAATATATAAAACCAACCACTAGACATCAAAAACCATCAGGTTTCTCTACAGGTAATATAAGTATATGGCATGGTAACATCACAGACTCAATTAGCCCATCCCTTAACAGGGTCTCTATCACTGGCTTCAAGCCACATCTCTCTTCCAAGGAAATATCACATAGCTTCCATCTCACTGGCTCAATATGACCTCCACAGGTGCAATACTCAAAATCACCTCTATTCCCTTTCACTTCCCCCACTATGGGATCTATAAATCTCTTCTGTTCATCAGTCAATAAATGAACAGTACACTAATCTTCAGAAAGATAAGCACAACCTAATAAGGACAAAGCATCCCATCCTAAAAGGTTCATACCTGCTTCAGGTATATACATAACATCCAGTGTTCTCTCAAAGTGTCCTCCTATTAGAGACACATTTTCAACAATAGGAACAGCAAAAGGCTCTCCCTTAACACCAGATACATCATACCTAGCCACAAGAATTCTGGCTACAGTATCTATCAGGAAAACACAACTGCTTCCTCAGTCTCACCTTTATATTTACTAAAAACTCCTGATGAGACGCAAGTATTGAAAGCCTTTGACACACACACCCCAATCTTCAATTAGGGTATATAGCCTCTGCTGCATTCTCCGTTTGTCCAGGCAATTTTTCTCACAAAATGCCACAAGCAAAACACTGCTTACTTTTTTCAGCAGCTATCTCTATTCCAGGAAAGAAATTCTATTCTCTCCCTTCTCCAGACGCTTCCATCTACTTCCAGTAGATAAATATGAATATGAAATTTGTTATTATTAACTATTATAAGTCCAAGTTCATCTGACTTATCTGTGCTCTCTCTCTCTAGCTTTGTAACAGCTTTGAACGCAGAAAAAATAATTAACTGACAAGATTTCATATCATCACAACTTAAAAAAAAAAAAACTTTCTTGGCCTCTGTCACAAACTACAATTTCATTAACGCTTAGTATTCTGGTGTCTCTCTGAAGAAAAAACAGAACACTTATTCAAACTATCCCTAATTCTATTCAAAAATTCAGTTGACAATTCATCTCTAAACTGACCTATCTAAAAAAAACCTCTAACCAGATTCCACCCTTGTGGCACATCAGTTTTAATACCTTGTACTAAACCACCCTGACTATTCCAGCCAGTATATCACCAGGTATTCCCTGTAGTAGACTATACTAGTAGAGTATAATATCTATATCCCTTCTGGAGTAAACAAATAACCCAAAACATGCTACAACTCCTCAAAAGTATAAATGCTTAAACCTTCAACAAACTCCTTATTGGAACATTTTGCAAACACAGCATAGACAGCTTATAATTCTTCAAAACAGAGGAAGTAAGCAACACAACTGTAAGACTATTAGGCATTTCACACTACAAATAAAATTTCTTTGCTGTAAATTTTATAACTATTCCAAACATAAAATCCTTGCAACTCTCCCTCACAAAGTTAGCTCATGTTTCAGCTCACCTCACCACACTGTGAAACAGCCCCCCCTAAATTCTCCCCTCAGCTGCATCTGAAACAGCTGGATCAAATTATAGGGAAGGAGATGAGCATAAACAGCTAACATATTCCTTAATAAAATCTCTTACTAAGAGGGGAAAAGATCCTTCCACATATTACAGATCAACATAAATCATCTGGGCATCTAACTTCTCTAACTCTTCAACACAGCATTAAAAGAGACAATGCAAATATTCAACAGTTAATTATTTAACACAGCTTTGAAGGCATTCAAACCAATACACATCTCAATACACACTCTAAATTTGAACAGTTTCAAACATAATTCAGCCATTCCAGCCATACAAAGTACGATCTGTATCACTCAGCAGGGGTTAATACTTAAATATCAGCAGCCAAAACCAGCTCTCCAAAAGGAGAAGGAACTCTGGAACATTAGAAACATCTTGTTCTCATTAAACAAAAAAAATGTCTATCTCTCCCTTAACACAAAATATGACAGGGAGAAAAGAGAACAGAAAAAAACAGTGCAGACTCACACACACACGTCAAACAGAAATCATATTGGACCCCTCTAAACAATCCCAAAACAATTTAGGAAATGTTGCAACAAAGGCACCATACTTCGGCCGTTCCAAGCTCCTATGACCAGATTATCAGTCAAGGTTTTAAGAGCGATTTTCCCTCCCTTGGGTGGAAGACCCAGCAACTGCCTCCACAAACCCAGTGAAGAGGTGCCATTGCAGTCCTGAAAAATCATCTGTCCAAAGGAAGAAAAAAACGCCTATCTCCTGGCTGCCAGCTCGCCAAATTTGTGTGAAGTACATAAAGATGAATCAACAGACTTCTGATAATCTGATCCATAGGATGCTTTATTAGGGAAAATACTGCAGTATGGACCCCTGTACTCCAGAAGAAAAAAAACATTTTCTAGGAGGAAGGAGACACTCCCATTTAGTGAATACAGCTTATATAGGTTTAGCAAATCACATGGTTACATAGCACTTCCTGTTTCCATATACGGATGTTATACAATGTTTTCATAAAAAGTTCCAACCACTCATGGACAAGTTTTAACATCAAATTCCAGAAGATTATAAGAAAACATCAATATCTCTTAATGTAACATTTAATGTCAGAGCGCCCCAGCAAATACCTCTAACTCATGCCAAGTACAGAGTGTTGCAATATTATATTATTCCAGCAGAAAACATATTTCATAACAGAAATATGTTATGAAATATTTCAGTTCTGAGCTTTAAAAGTTCAAACTGAAAACACAAAATGGCTTCAGTTCGGCTCTTTATATTCTCAGGTGTAATAACCAAATTTTACTTATAACAGAATATAAACTAAACTTTGTTAAAATTTATTCAGTCCATCCTCCATTTTCCTGTTGATTGATCTTAGCTAACTTGTATTTTTTCCCCTAGGCTCTGACATTATAATGCAATTAGATGATGTGATCAGCAGCACTCTCGGTGGCCCGCGTGTGGAAGATGCCATGTTAAGGTTTGTGCTGTGTCAATCAACTCTTTGATTATATTGCCAGCTCCATTCAGCATCTCCCAATCTTTGGCTTCTATGTGGCTTGTAGACTTGGCTTTTTGGTGTAAACTTTGTCTATTACCAGGAAGCTTTGAAACGTAGTGTACTTAGTGCTAGCCAATAAAATTATCTTTATGTCATTTAATCATACACGTCCCTTTCATTTTGTTTTTAAGCATATACATTTTACTGAAGTGACTTCAGAAAAAGCTCATCAGTTGCAAAATATTGGGAGACAATGTCTGGATTACTGTGGAGTCAAACAAGTTAGGAAAATAGCAATAGCACTTAGACTTATATACCACTTCACAGTGTTTTTACAGACCTCTCTAAGCAGTTTACAGAGTCAGCATATTGCCCCCAACAGTATGGGTCCTCATTTTACCCACCTCAGAAGGATGGAAGGCTGAGTCAACCTTGAGCCTGGTGAGATTCGATCTGCCAAATTGCAGGCAGCCAAGAGTCAGCAGAAGTAGCTTGCAGTACTGCATTCTTCTTTTTGAAATAATTTTTTATTTCTTTACATACATCATTGGGTGAACACTGTGGTTCCAGGTCATTTAACATTTCAATAACAAACATGACCCTAAATTCATATTCATATTATCAATTTTCTTATCTAATTTAGTATTATTGCATGTTGCCAGCTTTTATTATTCGATATTCTCATATATTGTTTTGTATCTATATTTTAATATCTTTTTAATGTTATACATATTCTCTTAATAGTCATATTTGCAAAGTTTAACAAATTATATCATTCAAGTAATCATTTGTGTATTCATCTTAAGTTATATTATCCAATATTTATCCCCTTTTAATGTTAATTTTGCCACTGTTATATATTTAACACGTCCCTCTCTAATCTCATTTCAGTACATAGGTCATATTTTCCATCTTGTGTTCATTGAACAGGTTATACATTCTAATAACAATATGTATATTTTGTCTGTTACTACACCTTATATATATCTATATTTTCTCCCTCAAATTCCACATGACCTTCTTTCCCCCATAATTTATATTAATTTTACATATCATAATGGGATCATTAGCAAACATAAATTATAGTCTTATAATAAATAATTTCATATTTATTCCAATTAAAATATTCAGCATTGTATTTCTTCTAGTTAACAATTTACATATCTTTGGTAATAAGTATTGGTTTCCCATTTTCCCCATTTTATCAAAATTTTATCAAAATTAATCATTGTATATCTTAACTCCTATAATGCCTCAGTGTGGAATCCCCTCTTTAACCATTGTCTCTTGCTCTCGTAGTATTTATTAATCTTTTCTTACTCTCTCTCATTTTTTGATCCTTTCTCTTACTCATTCCTCTTTTTTCTGTTATATTCCTCTGCTTCTCTTCCCAATTATCTGATTTTTGCCCCTGTCCTCTCAAAAACCTCTCTCTGAATTTCCCTTCTTTGTTGCTTAGATCGCAGAATTTCCTCCCCTGGGTTTATTACCTCAATCATTAACATTTTAAGTTTTATTTCCCTTTTCCCTTTCGCTTTGTTTGTTGTTCCATCTGCTCTGTTTTGCTGGTTTCTTGTCTGTTTGGCTCCTCCTCTGCCTGAACTTCTTGCTTTTCTTCTGCAGTTTGAGTCACCATTTTGGAATTTTCTTCCATATTCTGTATTTTACTGAGTAAGTCATTAATGCTTCTGTTCATCATTTCTCTTATAGTTTTTAATTCCAATGCTATTTCTCTGCATTTTTTGCTCATTTTTATTGCTTGTTTTATTTTTCTATCCAATTATCCAGCAACTTTATTTAAACCAACGATTTCCCCCCTTCTGTCAGTCCAATATCCACCAGACTTTGTAACCCAAAGTCCATCAATCTATTTCTTTTCACATGTCCAAATCCCAGGGGAAATCTTCATATATTCCTCCACTGATTTAAATTCAATATTCCAATTTGCTGGCGTCTTTTAACAATACAGTTCCTTTTATTTTCCTTTAATTTCAACTTTAAATATGTCAGTGTCATCTTTCAAGATCTTCTACTATTGCTTTGCATCTTTTGGCTGCCATAAGTAACGGGGGGAGGAGGGGGTAAAGTCTGGGAAGCGAGGTGGAGGTGTTACATTCTAGTGTTGTATAAAATGGGGAGTGGGGAGTATAAATTCCTGCTTACATTTCTATTTTTCGCTTAGCTTTCTTTTCTCTGCGCAGCTGCAAACCTTTATCAAAATATGCCAAGGTGAATGGACAGAGGCCTCATCACCACCTGAAGATGTCCACATGATCATATTCACAACTTTTAATTGGAAGACTCATTTGAACTATTGGGGGTGGGAACATTTCCATCACTTTGTATATGTGATTTGCACGCCTAATTTCTCAGATTCAGAATTCTATGGTTGCTACCACTTCATATTCAGTAAAAGATATCTTTTCTCTAATCTAAGGAGTCTATGTATTTCTTTCTTGAATTTTGAATGGAGCACCACCTGACATTATTCTGAATCTCACTCTACCAGCCCACCTGGAGAAAATATCCAGCTTCTTCCGAGGGGGTCTGAACATCATGTCATCTCCAACCAGTGCCCAGGAGGACCTGGGGCCAATGGAGGCCAAGAGTCTTTGTTGCTGGAGGAGGCACAGGAAGCTAAATTGTTAGCGGAGCTCAATCTGGAAGAGATCCCAGCTGTGAAGCCCAGATGGTTGTTGGGAGTTGGCTGGAAGGATCCGGAGGAGGTTCCCCCCCCTTGGAATCACCATCACCCGACGGTGTGGAGGAGAGGAGCCATGGCAAGAGAGGGAAAAGAAAGATCTTTTACTGGACCAAGCCAGGCAACTCCTCAATGAGGCATTCGGACAACCTCACGCTGCACCAAGGTATGAGGGAGAAGGGGGAGCAACCCCAGCCAGGAGAAGCTGAGCAGCCCCCACCCCCATAAATCAACCTGAGCCAGCGCAACCGCCAGCAGCAGCCCCAGGGCCCCCAGCGGGAGGTGTAATTCCTAGAAGGCGTAGAGCTCCCAAGCTGCCTCCGTTAGAAGTGAAATATGGGGGAAATCCCAAAGACCTGGGGTTTTTCCTAGCACAAGTTTGGAGCTATATGGAAGAATACGGGGAGGAATTCGCCTCAGAAGCAGCCAAAGTGAGATGTGTTACCAGGGCTCTGGAGGGAATAGCTGCAGAGTGGATGGTGACTTTGCATAATGATAACGCCCCCCAGCTGCTGAATTATAACTTGTTCATGACTGCGCTGCAGGCAAGATTTAAGGACCCACTGGCGGAGCAAAAGGCCAGGATCAGGATGAAGACCATAAATCAGGGGCAGAGATCAGTGGCCAATTACACCCAAAAGTTTATACAGCTGGCGTGTCATATCCGAGGCTGGTCCCAGGGAGCCCTGATAGAAGCGTTTAAAGATGGATTAAATGAAGACGTATACCAGAGATGCATTGCCAGAAGGGACCCCAATGACTTGCAGATGTGGTACCTACTGGCAGAAGAGGTGGAAATTGATCTAACCCGAAGCAGACGCCGGGGGGGCTCTGGGTGGAGCAAGCCTTCCCTCCCACTTCTTCAAGAGGCCCCCAAGCCCCAGAAGGGAGGCGTGGCATCAAGACCCAAACCCACTGCCTGTTTCCGATGTGGAAAGGAAGGTCACCAGGCTGCGGACTGCAGGGCCAAGTTGGATCCAAAAGGAGGGAGGAAGCCTGAAAACCCCCAGCGAAGCCTCGGGAAACCATGCTAAAGACGAGGGAAGTTGTAGAGGTCGCCCCTCCGGAAGGAGAGGAGCTAGGACCTCCAACCCCCTCTGAAGAGAGTGAATCTGACTCGGAAGACGACTTCCTGGTAAGTCCAAACAAGGGCCCTATGACCATTCCAGTGAAATTGAGGGTACCCACATCAGGAGCCGAAGGGGAGATGCTAGCCTTGCTAGACTCTGGGTGCATGAGGTGTGTAATCAACACGAGAGTAGTAGAGGAAATGGGCTTAAAACTAAAACCTTTAAAAACGCCCATAGCTTTTTGCCAATTGGATGGATCAGTGGCAGCGGGCTGCCCTGCACGCTTCATAACGGAACCCATAGAAACGACCATGGGAGAGCATAAAGAAACCGTGTGTTTTATTGTGGCCCTTGGGATAGAGCAACCGCTAATACTGGGATTACCCTGGCTCCGGAAGTGGAACCCCCACGTTAACTGGAGGAAGGGGTCATTGCGCATACGTACCAACCAGCAACCGGAAAGGGAGGGGCGATCTCAGCCGAAGCTTCAGAATCTGGTTGAGTTAGCCTCCACAGGTACCGAGAACTTGAAGGGGGAGGAGAAAATTCCAAAGGAATATTGGGATTTAAAGGAAGTGTTCAGTGAAAAGGCCTCAGATGAGCTCCCCTCTCATCGGTCAACAGATTGTAGTATTGAAATTTTACCTGGGGTGAAGCTCCCGAAACTGAAGTTATATTCGATGACACCACGGGAATTAGAAGAGCTGAGATTGTTTATCGATAAAAATTTGAAATGTGGTTTCATCCAACCCGCTAGACCCCGGGTAGCGGCTCCAGTGCTGTTCCGTGAAAAGAAAGATGGCTCCAAGCGCTTGGTGGTGGCCTATAGAAATTTGAACGCTATTTCTGTGGAAAACATGTACCCCCTTCCCTTGATGAAGGATATGCTGGCCCACCTGGCCAAGGGAAAGATTTTCATGAAGCTGGACTTGAGAGAAGCATACTACCGATTTCAAATTAAGGAAGGAGATGAGTGGAAAACCGCTTTTAACTGCCCGATGGGTTGTTTCCAATTCAACATTCTCCCATTTGGCCTACAGGGCCCCCCGGCCATATTCATGCAGATGATCAATCAGGTGTTACATGAACATTTATACAAGGGGTTTTTGGTTTACCTTGATGACATCCTTATCTACACGGAAACTTGGGATGAACGTGTGAAACTAGTGTGGTCGGTTCTACAGAAACTGCGAGCCGCTAAGTTGTATGCTAAACTGTCCAAATGTGAGTTCCATCAAGAGAAAATCAACTATTTGGGGTATCGCATCTCACACGAGGGCATAGAAATGGATCCAGGGAAGGTGCGGGCCATGTTGGAATGGGGCCCCCCACGCACCAGAAAACAACTTCAAAGTTTCTTGAGATTCGCCAATTTTTACCGGCAATTTATCCCGGCTTTTGCTAAGATAGCAATGCCTATCACAAATCTCTTAAAAACTAAAGGGGAGGCAAAGCCAAGGCCTAGCAAGCCGTTGGAGTGGTCCATGGAGTGCCAAGCAGCCTTTGAAAAGCTGAAACAACTGTTTGCTGCAGAACCAGTGCTAAAGCATCCGGACATGGATGCTCCTTTCGTGATCCAAGCCGATGCGAGTGATGTGGCCGTTGGAGCAGTATTACTTCAAATCAATGAGAAAGGAACTTTACAACCCTGTGCCTATACCTCCCGTAAACTATCTGAAACCGAAAGAAGGTGGGCCGTCTGGGGAAAAAGAAGCTTTTGCAGTTCGCTGGGCTCTATTGACTTGGAGACATTTCTTGGAAGGAGCGAAACACCCGTTTGAGGTATGGACTGATCATAAGAATTTGGAGGCCTTAAAAACGCCTCGGAAGCTGTCCCCTAAACAAGTTCGCTGGTCCCAGTACTTTAAGCAATTTAACTTCTCATTGAAGTACATTCCATGGGGGAGGAATTTCATGGCAGATGCTTTATCTAGACTGCCTCAATGTAATAGTGTTCGCCAGGAAGTGATACGGCCGATTGTCTCAACCAAACAGCTAGCCACCCCAGTGGTCACTAGAGCTCAAAAGAAGAAACAAGAAGTGGATTTATTGAATGATTTGACTGCACAATTAAAAGAAGCCCTAAAACTTGATGATTGGTTCCTGGCTCATTCGAATAACTGTACAGTTAGAGATGGTTTGGCCTGGATGGGAACAAAGTTGTATGTACCGGAGACACTGAGAAGCCAAATATTACAACAAGCTCATGATTCTAAAGCATCTGGCCATTTTGGATTCGTGAAAACCTTACACCTGGTTAAGCGGCAATTCTGGTGGCCTACGTTGAAGAAGGACATTGAAACTTATGTGGCTAGCTGCTCAATTTGCGCATCAGCAAAGAGACCTCCTGGTAAGCCAGCAGGGCTGTTACAAAATGTGGCTAGACCAACGGCTCCGTGGAAGGAAATCTCTATGGATTTTATAGTGGAATTACCCGAAAGTGCCGGAAACACGGTTATTTGGGTGGTAACTGATTTGTTTTCCAAACAAGTACACTTCATACCTTGTTCCAAGATTCCCTCTGCAAAAACGTTGACTAAACTATTTATACTACCTATCTATAGATTACATGGAATTCTATAGATTATAGGAATATCTATAGATTACATGGTGTTCCTGAACGTATCATTTCCGACCGAGGGGTTCAATTTACCTCGAACTTTTGGAGGGAGTTCCTGAAGTTAATAGGCTCCGCCCAAGGCTTAAGCTCCGCCCACCACCCCCAAACCAATGGGGCCTATGAGAGAAGTAACGCAGTGTTAGAACAATACCTTAGATGTTACATATATTATCAGCAGGATAATTGGGCTGACCTATTGCCATTTGCCGAAGTGGCATATAACAACTCTTCCTTGCTTAACCACTCTTCCTTTCAGAGCCCACAAACATGCAGAAGCCAGCTCAGGGAGCAGAGAGCTCCATTATCCTGCTGCTGGAGTCGTCACAATGTCACTTCCTTTCTCCTGCAGTACTGCATTCTAACCACTGTGCCACTGCAATTCATCATGCAGTACATGGCTTTAGGAATTCTTTCAAGCCTCTTGGTTGGCAGTAGCCATAAGAAAAACCTGTATTTTTTTCTGTGGTATGAAATCATATGTTGCATCTGTATGTGGGTTTTTGCTGTCTCTTTGAGCTCCTATTGTACGTGTTTGTATGTATGTTTGCATGGGAAAGTACAGGACACCTGCATACATTCAGTCAGATCACCAGAGGCGCTTAGAATGGAGGAGTCTGCAGCTCTTACCAAGGGCCTCTCCCACTGGGGGCATTGAGGGATTTTTTTCTTAAAAATTGGATTTGACTCATTTTCAAATTCAAACTTTCTTTTACTGACACCAAATTTGAAACAGATTTGTTTAAGTTTTGGAGAGCTATCCTGATGACAGTACTAAGCCCCTTTATGTAATTTATTTCCAATGGTGTATTGTGTTAGTAAGAATAAAATATCTGAAAAAAGAAACAAATAGTGCAAAATTACCATTGAAAGTCCTTGCTTCCTTTTTCCCAACAATATAGCTTGGTTCCTTTCCTATTAGCAATGTAACAGTCTTGAAGGGCCCCTTCATAAAAATTACAAAAAATATAAAAATTTAATAATATAATTCATTTTTAACCCACACAGTCCATGTTTTACAACATTTACAGCAACAGCAAAGCAGCAGGTTAGCAGCTGAGTTGCAACCCAGTCATTTTTGACAGCAAAATGGGTGGCATATAAAAATAATAAAACATATACATTTCCAAAATTTGTACTAAAATTGTGAAACGCTCAAGTTCAAAAATGTGTGTGTACTTTTTTTCAACCATGCAGAACCCCTAGCAATTTCTTATGGAACTCCAATTCAGAAAGGCTGAATTGACCTACATGTCATTGTGCTATAGGGCAATATGCAAATAGTGTTTAGATCCTTTATATGCAAACATGTTTAGATCCTTTATAATAGTATAGATGGGCAGCCCATGGAACATGTGTGGCGTTTTGTATGACTTATATATCATGTTTCCCTGAAAATAAGATCTACCCCCAAAATAAGTCCTAGCCTGATTTTTAAACATGCACCTAATATAAGCCCTACCCAAAAATAAGCCTCAGTGAAGGGTTGGGCATGGCCAGCACAGGAGGCAGTGAGCATGCCTGTCCAAGCAGGTGAGTTGTTTACCTGTTCAGGCAGCAGGCAGAGGCGGGGGAGACACACAGTCTGGATGCACTGCACAGGCTATAAAACCCGAGAGTCAATGGGCTGGAGTGTGACCGGCTGCAGGAGGCTTGTCTTCTCATAGCAGCACTGGCAGCAGATAGAGGCAGAGGCACCGGGGCGGGGGGGAGGCAGGTAGTCTGGATGTGCTGCACGGGCTGTGGGAAAGCCAAGAGTTGGTGAGTCAGAGCAGGAAGCCATGGAAGACTCATCTTCACATCTCGGCTTGCCTTCAGCCCAGATGGTGCATCAGGATCGCCTGCCTCCCATCTGCTGCTGGTGCCGCAGATGAGCCTCCCATGGCTGGCTGGCCACTCCACCCCACTAACTCTTAGCTTTCCCGCAGCCCATGCAGTACATCCGAATCACCTGCCTTCTCCCTCCCCCAGTGTCTCTGCCTCCATCTGCTGCTTGGATTGAGAATCAACTCATCTGCTCTGCACAGGCTCCGCTGTCCCAGAATGCACCATCCAAAGGATTGGAGGGCTGCAGCTACTGCCAGATACCATTGGTGCCTGCATGCTTGCCGGCGCTTGTGTGCGCACCCGAGGGATAGGGCGCCCAAATGAGCTGATCACTCTAAAATCGTGTTTCCTGAAAAATAAGCCCTACTGCTCATTTTGGAGCCCCCAAAATATAAGACTGGGTCTTATTTTGGGGAAAACATGGTATGACCAAGAATTTTTCTTTTCCAACTGATTATCAAAAATAAATGGTAAGTGCAAAGTTGCTATTCAGAGTTAGGAAAACGTCTGTTTCCTCTTTTCCCAGCAAGATAGCTTGGTTCCATTCCCATTTATCAGTGTAACTCAAAATCTTAAATAAGGTCATGAGTGTTCCAAGCAAACTCTCCGTTTCAATTCAGTTCTTAGAGACAAAGTCCATCCAAGTAAGAATTTATTTTAAAAAATCATATTGGCACATCTGGGAAAATACAAATCTGAATTCCCGCATTTTCTCCTGCTATATTAAATTCACACCCAGTCCCTTTTCTGATGACCCTCAAGTCACACTCTCCAATCCACTTCCATTCTGAACTCTTATTTTCTTATTTTTTTTGTCAATTGCTTACAAGTTAATAGGTACAAGTAAAACATAGTTATGAAAACATGGATACATATAAGAAAAATTTTAAAAAAATATAAAAGAAACAATAGGACAGGGACGGTAGGCAAGTTGGTAGGCTTATGCACGCCCCCTACAGACCTCTTAGGAAAGGGTGAGGTCATCAGTAAACAGTCTAAGGTGGGTTTGGGGGTTTGGGAAAAAAAAACCCCACAGAGTCAGGTAGAGTATTCCAGACATTGACCAGTCTGTTGCTGAAGTCGTATTTCCTGCAATCAAGTTTGGTGCGATTAACCTTGAGTTTGTATCTGTTGTTTGCTCTTGTGTTGTTATGGTTAAAGCTGAAGTATTCATTGACAGGAAGGACATTGCAATGTATGATTTTATATACTATACTTAGATCGGACTGAAGGCAGTGTAGTTCTAGGTTTTCTAGGTCTAGAATTTCGAGTCTGGTGGCATAAGGTATTCTGCAACTAGTAGAGGAGTGGAGAACTCTTCTTGTGAAATATTTCTGGACTTTCTCAACTGTGTTAATATCAGATACGTAATGTGGGTTCCAGACTGATGAGCGAGTATTGGTCTAGCAAATGTTTCGTATGCTCTAGTTATTAGTGTAATATTACCAGAGAAAAAGCTATGTAAGATTAGGTTAACAACTCTTTTTTTTTTTTTAATAAAACAATTTATTAATTTTAACAGTTAAAAACAGCCAACAATACATATACAAATAAATGAAAGAAAAAAAAGAAAGAAGAAAAGAAAGAAAAGAAAAGATTGAAAAGAAAGGAAAAAGAAAGAAAGAAAAAGAAAGAAGGAAAATTAAAAACATTCATATTTATTTTACAGTTTGCAAGATATTTTTTTTTATTATAGCCTTTGATTTATGTCATATATACACCTATTCTATACATATATCACTATCTCATTATTATCAGTTAAAACTTTTCTCTTATGCCTTACGATATATAATTTATCTATGATTAATCCAATTATACCAACAATTCCAACTATCATAATATTGTGAAGTATCTTTGTTTTTTAGTGCCAGAGTCAGTTTGTCCATTTCTGCGCATTTTGAAATTTTATCAATAATCACTTCATCTGGTGGAATTTGATGTTGTTTCCAGTATTGTGCAAAGGCTAATCTGGCCGCAGTTAATATATGTATTGTTATATATTTAGCTTTTTTGGAAATTTGTTTATCAAAGATCCCTAGTAGGAAGGACTCTGGTTTATACTCGATCTGCTCTTTTGTAATTTCTTCCAACCAAGTTTGGATTTTCTTCCAATAATTTTGGGTTTCTGTGCATGTCCACCACATATGGAAAAAGGTTCCTTCTTTTTTCTTACATTTCCAACAATACGGACTCATGTTGGGGTGCATCTTCGCTAGCCTCGAAGGAGGGAGATGCCATCTATAAAACATTTTATAAAGATTTTCCTTGTATGCTACCGATTTTGTGATCTTATTATTCCTGCCCCAAACTTTTTCCCATTCTGCTAGTGTAATACTACGTCCTACATTCCGACTCCACGCAATCATATTCCTTTTACAATTTCTTCTTCTAATTCTGTTTCTAGTAAATAATTGTAAAATTTAGTTATGCTTTTTTTGTCCGGTCCTAATAAAATCTTATCTAATTGTTGAAGTTTGTTGTTAATTCCAAATTCTTTCTTATCTTGTTTGTACCTACTTTGAATCTGAAGATAAACCCATTGATCAATTTTTAATCCCTGGTCCTGAATTTCCTGCCTCGATTTCAAATTTCCTTGTGGGTCCAATAAGTCTTTATATTTAATCATTTTAGTAATTTCCAAATTGTTTGGGTGAATCATCGCCTCCATTGTTGAAATCCATATTGGTATTTTTATGTAATGTTTTTTCCGTATTTTCTTCCAAATTGTTAGTAGCGCGTCTCTAATTAAATGTCTATGAAAATATTTTTGACTGGTTTTCCCTATATCCCATAAGAATGCGTGCCACCCCCTTTGTAAGTCGTGGCCTTCTAGAAATAATATTCTTTTATTAGTTAACTTCACCCAGTCCTTCAACCAAACTAATGAGGTGGCCATATGATATAACTCCCAGTTTGGGACTGCTAACCCTCCTCTGCTCTTTGTATCTTGCATTGCTTTTACATTTATTCTGGGTTTTTTCCCTTGCCAAATAAATTTGAGGGTTGTTTTGTTGAGTTCTTCGAAGAACTTTTTGTGTAATTTAATTGGAATCGTTTGGAATAAATATAGAAATTTGGGGAGAATGTTCATTTTAATGGTGGCAATCCGGCCTAATAGTGAAATTTGAAGTTTACTCCATGATTCTAAATCTTTCTTTACCTGATGTAACAATTTGTCATAATTATTTTCTTTAAGTGACTTACAGTGTGGTGTTAGCCAAATTCCTAGATATTTCACTTTCTTTGTCACTTGTATTTCCATTGTTCCTTCTAATTCTATTTTCTGTTTTTCTGTTAAATTTTTGGTCGTTAATTTAGTTTTTTTCTTATTTATTTTAAGTCCTGCTACTGCTCCAAAATTCTCCAGTTCTTTCATCAATTTTAGTCCCCTAACTATTGGTTCTTCAATAAAGAAGATCATGTCGTCCGCAAATGCTTGCAATTTAAATTCCTCTTTCTTAACCGTTAATCCCTTTATATCTGGATTTTGCCTAATTCGCGTTAATAATGTTTCTAATGATAATATGAAGAGCAGTGGGGAGAGTGGGCAGCCCTGTCTCACTCCTTTTTCTATCTTTATTGGGCGGGTGTGTTCCCCGTTTATTATTATATTAGCTTGTTGTGTGTCATAGATAGTTGTTATAATATTTTCAAATTTGGTACCCAGATTCAAATTATAAATTTTTTGAATTAAAAATTGCCAATTCAGATTATCAAAAGCTTTCTCTGCATCTAAAAACATGAGTGCTACTTGTCTCTCAGGGTGGGCTTCATAAAATTCTAGTACGTCTAATACTATTCTTAGATTATTCTTTATTTGCCTAGCTGGGAGGAATCCGTTTTGATCTTCATGTATATACAAGTTTAGCAGTCTTTTTAATCTGTTTGCTATAATAGAAGTAAAAATTTTATAATCAGTGTTTAGAAGTGAAATCGGCCTATAATTGTTTATATATCTAGGATCTGTATCCTCCTTCAAGATCAACGAAATCAACGCCCCCCTCCATGAGTCCGGCATCCTGGCTGCTAGTAAAACGTCATTAAAAACTTCCAACATAAATGGTCCAATTTGTTCTACTATACCCTTATAGAGCTCCCCTGGGATTCCATCTGGGCCTGGAGTTTTGTTATTTTTCTGGTTATCTATTGCTGATTTCAATTCCGATTCAGTAATGTCTTTATTTAATAGTTCTGCCATTTCTTCCCCAATTACCTTATCTTTAACTTCATCTAAATAATTCCTTATTCTATCTTCACTAACCTCTTTTTTTTTGTATAAATCTTCAAAGTATTTATGAATGATTTCTTTTTTCTCTTCTATTTCCTGGTATATATCTCCCTTGCTATCTATTAACTGATATATCATTCTCTTTTCTTTCTTTCTTTTTAATTTATAAGATAGCCATCTTCCTGGCTTATTGGCATGTTCAAAATAGGTTAGTCTGGTCAAATTCAAATTTGTAATCATTTTCTCTTGTTCGATTAAATTCAGTTTATGTTTAGCTATATTTATCTGATTTTGCAGTTTTGTATCTTTTGGAGTATTCTGTAGTAGAGTTTCTAGCTCCTTAATTCTTTGTTGTAGATTATTTTGCTGGGAATATTTTTCTTTATTTCTCTTGGCATTATAAGAGATTGTTATACCTCTTATTACCGCCTTCATTGTATCCCATATATTTTGTTTTGTAGTTTCTCCATTATTGTTTTCTTTTATAAAAAAAATTAATTCCTCCTTTAATTTATTGATGTATTCTTTCTCTTTTATTAATTGAGTGTTTAATGTCCACCTTTTCTTTGGTTTTGCCCTACCCTTCCATATTATCTGTATTGGGTTATGGTCTGCCCATTCATTGGGCAAAATTTCCACTTCTTTTATTTCATTTGCTATTTCCCCATTCATCCATGCCATATCTATCCGTGTCCATGTTTGGTGGGGTTTTGAATAGAATGTAAACTGTTTTTTCTCAAGATGTAGTCTTCTCCATATATCTGTCAAATTAAACTCTTTCATCATTTCCCTGCAAATCTTAGGGAGCTCTCTTTTCCCCTTTTTATTTTTCCCGCCGTTGCTGTGGTCTTTTTGATATTCAACAATAGAATTGAAGTCCCCTATAATAAGGATGTTTTTTTGTTGCAATTCAACCATTTTTCCATATAGATGTTTAAAAAACTCTTTTTGGTCCCCATTCGGGGCATAAATTACTACTAAAAGAATTGGGATGTCATTGATCCAGATCTGCAAAACCAGAGTCCTTCCTTCCGAATCCGACCATATTGACTCTGCTTTTAAATCCTCTTTTACATATACTGCAATTCCTTTCTTTTTACACTCGTCTGCTGGTGTGGTAATTAACTTTCCTAATTTCGGGCATTCTAAATATTTTTCATCTTTCTTCATTATGTGCGTTTCTTGTAGGCATATTATATCAGCCTTTTGTTTGATTAATTTAGTTAATATCCTTTTTCTTTTAATTGTTGAATTTAAACCGTTTATATTTATTGATAGTAATTTTTTTTCTTCTCCCATTTATTTAGTTCTGTTTCACTCTTTGGCGAGTAACAGCCCCTGTTTCTCTTTGTGTTTGTGCTTTTGTGGTTCCTTCTGTCGTTTGTTGCGAATGAATGTCCTCTTGGTTCCCTACAGATCCGGTTCTATTTTTGTGTCCACCGTATTCTTCTTGAGAATTTGTCTCCAATTCCTCCCTACTACCTTGCTCCTGCGGGCCCACCATCCGTTCATAAAAGTCCTGAGCTTTTTCCATGGTGTCTATTTTAATTTTCCTCTCTTTCCACGACACTAGCATCCCTTCTGGTATAAGCCATTTGAATGTAATTCTTTTTTGGTTTAAATAAGCTGCCAGAAATTTGTAATCGCGCCTTTGTTCCCTTACTCTTCTCGGAATCTGTTTAAGAATTACAATTTCTTTTTCTTTATAAGATATTGTTTTATCTCTAGAAATTTTATATATCATATCACGGATACATCTTCTGGTAAATCGTATGTGAACTTCCCTAGGGCATTTATGTCGCCTTGCGTAGTTTGTATTGACCCGGTAAACTTCATCAAACTCTTTTTGGATATCATCTCTGTCCTTTTCCAAAAGACCGGACAGTATTTCTGCCATCAAGTATTCCAGGTCCTCCTCTTTTGATTCCGCCACATTTTGAAATCTTAAGTACATTGCCGCCTTGTCCATCTCTAGGAGGACCAATGAGTCGTCCATTTCTTTACTCATGTTTTTAAAATCTTCATCCACTCTTTCTAATTCCTTTTCCATTCGGTCAGTTCTTTTTTCTACCTCTTTTATTCTAACTTCATTTTTCTCCAAGGCCCGTTGCAGTACTCCCACTTTATCCTCTACTTTAAAGATGTCTGCCTTCATTTCTGCCTTTAATTTTCCCATCTCTTCCTTCAGTTCATTAATATCTGCTCTTGTTTCCCTGTGGTTTTTAGTCATTGTTTCTTGCAGTTTTGTCAGTGAGTCCTGTAAAGTTAGAAACATTGCATGAATGCTGGCATTCGAGATGCTAGTTTGCTTCTCTATTGGTAGTGTTTCCTCTATTGTTTTTTGCGCCATGGGTGAAGTTGTTGCTAAAGTAGTTGTTATTGTGGGGTTGACCTTCCTGCCAGTTTTCAATGCTGTAGTAGTTGTAGAAGTCATTTCCTGTAAAATTTGTTTTTGTTGTTGTACAATGCTAAGTATATTGTTCCAAATTGGCATTCAGTGTTCTTAAATCTATTACTAGATATAATCAAGGTCTATCAATCTACTAAATAACTGAATTCTTAACTAATTAATAAGATAAATCTGTATTTCACTGATTTAACTTAAATGTAAAGTAAGCTTAGTTACAGAAAATGTTGCATTCCTAAATATTCCTAGATATGTTCACACAATGCAATATATTAGACTACAGAACTCTAAAATTGTTAATTAATCAATACCCAATATTCTTGATATCTCCCCTATATTCCCACACAAAATATAGCAATCTTTGTTATTAATAACTTAACTAAATTAATTAATCCAATATTTAACAATCTGATATAATGTGATCTATCAAGAGAAAATCAAAGAAAAAGCATAAATCAACATAACATGATATCAACTAATAAGAAAGAAGGAAGAATATTTTAAGTAAATATATGCGCACAGAGGAAAGTAAAGAAAAGAAAGAGAAGCTCTAAAAATATAATTTTTAGTTTTCACTTTTCAATTTGGGAGCTTTCACTTTAAGGACACCAGAAATGGAAGGTAAAAAGCTGCTGAGTAACAGCTACGATTAAACAGCGTTCTCCCTCATTCAAAGGCTTCCAATTTTTTCAATTGCCCTGATTTCCTTCAAGAGGTGGGGAAAAAAGTGTCTCCTCCAGTGGAGCAATATTCTCAAGTTCCCAGGGATTGTTTGAATAAATTGTGTCCTTTTAGTTAAGTTTGATACTTTGATACTTTGTTGCAGCCACCTCAGCGTTCTAAAATGCTGCCTATGACACCGCTCTGTCTTTTTTCCCTTCCTCGATCAGCTTCGTTCTGCTTTCTGGCTCTGGTTGTAAAAGGATCTGCTCACATGCAAATGGTAACTATATCTTTTCAGTCACTTCGTAATGCTGAATTCCTCTTTAAATCTTTGTTATTCCACCTCTCTTCTGTCTGCTGAGCCCCTTCACTTTCACTTGCAAATTTGCTTTTGGCCACTTTCTCTTAGGGCTCCCCACAGCATATCACAGCCTAAAGTCAATCTGTGATCTTCCAAATTTCTTCTCAGCCACTAACTTTAATCATCACTCACTTTCCCAATGAACTTGCAAACTGTCACTCACTCTTTCCTTCACATCGGTGGCAGTCAGGACTTCGGAGCCTCCATTAACATGGGGCTATTCTTGATCGTTGGGCTCTGGAGGGTTTTCTCTTCGTTGCAGGGGAGGTTGCCTTCCCCACCTTACGATCCGAGTTTCCCCCACACCGGCACGGGTCTCTCCAGGACTCGAGCACCCCGAAAGACCGCACCAAACTCAAGAAAAGGTTAGCTGAAACCGCAGGGATTTCTGCCCCTCTGCTCGTCCTTGCCACCGGAAGTGATCTCTCTAGGTTAACAACTCTTAACGCCTTTTTGGCTATGTAGTTACAGTGGGCTCTAGCACTTAAATCATTAAAGATGAGTACTCCAAGATCCTTGACAGAGTTTGGATCATCAAAAGGTCTTGACTATTTAGCCTGTATTTTATTTTCTGGATTTTTTTTGCCAGTATGTAGGACAGAGCATTTATTTGTTGAGATTTGAAGTTGCCATTTGTTTGACCATTCTGATACATAGTCAAGATCTTTTTGAAGGGTAGCAGTATTGTCTGTAGTGTTGAATAACTTTACATCATCAGCGAAGAGAATGCAGTTGCTCTTGATATGATCACAGAGGTCATTTATGTAGAGTATGAAAAGAGTTGGTCCTAGAACACTGCCTTGGGGGACACCACTGTTGACAGGTAACTCCTGCCAAGTCCGGTCACTCCCTTCCAAACTCCAGCTACTTGGCCTTGGATTCAGGCAAAAGAATGTTGTTGTGGCTATCCTCCCTTCTCACTTTACTCTCATTCCCACGGTTACCCATCCTCCCTTGTGGCGACCCCAAATTCGATTCAAGATGGATGGGTGCTGAGAGGGGAGATGGGAGTTAAAGACTTACATTTCTGTTTCTAATGCACTTCAGTATCACTAACATCTTATTACTAAAATCAGTGGAAAACAAGAGGCTCTCCTAATGATCCCTATGAGGAAGATAGATTATGCATGTTCTATTGATTCGACACACAGGGCAAGCAAAATTAAAAAGAAGTCCTTAGGTTACAGTAGAAACTGGGACTAAAATTTCCATTTCTAGGTCATGTCATAAACAGTGATGTCATGTGATCACATTGTTTAGTGACAGCAATCATGGTAGTCCCAGTTGCTGTCAGTAAGCAAAGGCCACATGGGTCATTAAGTAGGGATCACACATGTTACAACATAAAAAGAGGCATTGAAAGTTTTGTTTTAGTTTACTTTATTGTCATTGCACCTTGTACAACAAAATCAAACACCATCTTCAGTGCACATCATGACCATGAAAATAAACACAAACACACATCCTTCACCCTCCACACATTGAACTGAAAACCCCCAACACCACACCAACACTGCACTGTACAGCAGAATTCAAAAAAGCTACTGCCCTGGGATAGAAGCTGTTTTTCAGCCTATTTGTTCTTGTTTTTATTATTCTGTACCGTCTGCCAGATGGTAATAGTTCAAAAAAAGGGTTCCCAGGATGAGATGGATCTTTGAGAATGTTTTGAACTTTCTTAAGGCAGCGGGAGCTATAAAGCTCTTCCAAAAAGGGGATAGGGCAACCAATGATCTTCTGGGCAATGACGTTAACTCTCTGGAGTGCTTTCTTATCTGCCACTGTGCAATTGGCAAACCATACAGAGGTGCAGTATGTTAAAATGCTCTCTATGGTGCAGCGGTAGAAGGTCACCAGCAGTTTTTCATTCAGTTGTTTTCTGAGAAGTCTCAGGTAGTATAATCTCTGCTGGGCCCTTTTGAATAGTGCTGCAATGTGAGCACCCTAGGTCAGGTCCTCTTTTATGATAACACCCAGAAACTTAAAACTGGCCACTTGCTCCACTCGGTCTCCATTGATAAGCAAGGGCTGGATGTCTGATCTGTTCCTTCTATAATCCACTATAAGCTCCTTGGTCTTATTGGTGTTGAGGAACAAGTTATTGTCTCCACACCACGAAAGCAACCGGTCCACCTCATCTCGGTAGGCAGACTCATCCTCCCCAGAGATAAGTCCCACCACTATTGTATCATCTGCAAATTTAGCAATAGTATTACTAGCGTGAATGGGAATGCAGTCATGCACATAAAGAGTATAGAGTAAGGGACTCAACACACAACCCTGTGGTGTACCAGTGTTAAGAATAAGGGTGGTGTGATTACCTAATCTGACCCTCTGTGAGTGGCCAGACAGGAAATCTATAATCCAAAGGCAGATTGAATTAGAAAGCCCAAGGTCTAGAAGTTTAGACTTCTGGAGGAATTCTGTGGAAGAATTGTGTTAAACGCAGAACTAAAATCCACAAAAAGCATATTCACATACCCCCCATACTGTTCTAGATGAGTCAGAGCAGTGTGAAGAGTGATGGCTATAGCGTCCTCTGTAGATCTATTTTTTCTGTATGCAAACTGGTGTTTATCAAGTGTATGCGGAAGACCAGAAATAATGTGCCGGCAGACCAATTCCTCAAAGCACTTCATGATGATAGGAGTGAGTGCCACTGGTCTGTAATCATTGAGGTTATTGATTGGGAACTTCTTTGGCAACGGAACAATGGTGGAAGCCTTCAAACAAGATGGAATAGTGGACTGGGATAAAGACCGATTGAAGATCCTGGTAAAGACTCCAGCCAACTGTTCAGCACAGTCTTTAAGCACTCAGCCAGAGATACCATCAGGACAGGCAGCCTTTCTAGGGTCCACAGCCCTCAGAATGCTCTTCACCTCCTGTTCCTCCACAATGAGGTGAGGGCTACAATTGGCTGGTGGTTGTATTTTATCTGTCTCTGATATCTCCACTTCAAAGCGAGCAAAGAAATGATTCAGTTCCTCTGCCAATGAAGCATCCCCCTCAGCAGGGATGACATTGGTCAGTTGATGGTTTGTAATTTGTTGAATCCCTCGCCACATCTGCCTCATGTTATTGCTATAAAAATTATCCTCAGTCTTCCTCTTATAATCAGTCTTGGCCTTCCAAATACCTTTCTTCAGATTAGCTCTGGCAGCACTGTATCTTGCCCCATCACCGGACCTAAAAGCCTTGGTCCTGTCACACAAGAGGCACTGGACTTCCTTGGTCATCCAGGGTTTCTGATTGGGATAGATCCTAATACGTTTATCCACAGTGATAGTATCTGTGCAGTGCTTGATATAGCACAGAACAGTTGCAGTGAGCACCTCTAGGTCAGGGTGGTAAAAGATGTCCCAATATGTGTTTTCAAAACAATCCTGAAGTTGTTGGGAAGCATCTTCTGGCCAAGATTTCACTGTCTTTTTTATAGGCAGAGCCCGTCTCCTAAGAGGGATGTACGCTGGTGCTAAAAGCAGTGACATATGGTCTGATTGTCCCGAATGTGGTAATTGTATAACCTTAGAGCCATGTTTGATGTTGGTATATACTTTGTCCAATAAGTTTGCTCCTCTAATAGCACACTTAACATGCTGATAGAATTTCGGGAGCACTGCTTCTAAATCAGCTTGATTAGATTCCCCCGCTATGAAATGCACAGCATCAGGATACTTATTCTGCTGATTACTAACAATGTTATACAAGAATCCCAAAGCTCTGGTAGTATTGGCATCAGGTGGGATTCTTGTATAACATTGTGATGGGTATATGCCATGGGTCACCACTGTGGAATATGAGCAAGTGGGTGCTACAGAGTGTAAGCAGGCACTATGGAATATGAGATCCCCATGCTATCCATGGAATTCTCAGGAGAAAAATCAGTGGGAACAGAATCAACTTGCAACCTCCTGCATCCCCCACTCTTCCTCATTGACTTTGCTTGTGGGAAGCCAGATGGTGGGAAGATCACGGATGGTGGTCATGCAACTGTGGGAAAGTGCAAACATTGTGACTGCAAGCTTGTTGCCAATACTGGAATCGTAATCACATTCCACAGGCATGCTGCAGTGTACAGAATTTCGAAGATTGGTCATAAATCCCCTTCATTCAACCCCATTGTGACTTGGAACAATCCCTGAATCAGCGGTCATAATTTGAAGACTACCTGTACCAGTATATATTCATGGAGAACATGCATTTAATGCAGAAGCTCCAGTCTTAGCACCTCTCAAATAAAAGGACTGGAAAAGGCTTCTGGATCAACACTAGAGATCTATTTCCATTTCAAGTTAGATGTTTCTGTATAAGATTGCCCAAAGACCTTGCTTGGCATTAAATCTTTTGAGATTGCTAAAATCTTGGAAAACTTAACAATTTGTATGAAATTTTAAACAACTTTAAAGGATGGCTATCATACAGTGTTGTCTTGGAACTTTCTGAACTCTGAATAAAGGGTTGAAAACAAGAAAGAGGGGAGACAAATACGCCAGTACTGCACTATTGTTGCATTCCTGGTACCAGATATGCCAAAAGTGAATAACTGATCCCTATAAAAAGATTGATCCACCTGCTTTATCTATATTGGTGCCCCCCAGAGAGTGTGCATATCAATTTCCAATTGTCCCTGAACTCAGCAAAATAATTGTTTATTACTTAGAGGAATTTATCCAGCAGAACTTGTATGTACATACCAAGGTACTCTAACATATGCAATTTTATCATTTTATGCTGGGCTGGAGATGGGGTGGGATTGAATATAGAAGTAATTTTTAAGTTGAAGAATATAAGAGAAGCATTTAGTTTCAGGAAGCTCTTAGACTTGAATTTGACCTTATTCAGAGAAAGTTAAAAGAAAAAAAATGGAAATAAATAAAATAGAACTATTTGAGGAAATTTGGGCAGAATGTTCAAGTCTTCCTTCATTCTTCCTCCAGCTATGGTTACAAAAGGACTAATTCATTACAAATAACAGATTTTACCAATTTACCGCATATCTGCAAAGTGTCCAAAATTCGTGACGCTTTAATTCCAAATATGGAAGCAACTAGTTGACTTTCTTATAACAGCAAAGAGATGTCCTGAAAATCCTGGAACTAATTCTACATTACAGCCCAAAACATATGTTATGAACATGTTCTTATCCACCAAGAGTTAAACTGGATATTATGAAGACTTTACTTGCTGGGATATAATCAAGAGAATATACTGCTTATTGTGAAGGAAAAAATCATTCTAATCCATGCAGATAACTTTATGAATTTCAGAATTTCAATGGTGGCAGCAGTAGGATAAGCCCAGTATGAGTTAGGATTTCATCTTTAGAATTGCATCTACAATAGCAAAACAATCTTAACCACCTGTTCAGAATATTTTCTGAGATGCTAAATATTTACAATTAAAATTATATTTTGATTGTAAGATCAAAACACACTAATTTCAAAAAGACCTGGCATTAATCCACACAAAAAATATTAAAGAACAGTATTCTAGTTATTGGGTAAATATACCATGCCAGCTTTATCTATTTCCTTTCAACTTATTTATAAAGGAATTTATAAAGGAAAAGGAATCCCAATACTTTCAAAATGTTATTGAGTATGAAATTTCAGCTACAGCAACAGCATTCAAATCAAAGAGTTAAATACAATCTATTTAAATAAACTGCTATAAAGCACTCAGTTGCATATTTGATTGAATTTAAGTTAATTAGAATGAAATAACACATGCAATTAATACAATGTTTCTTTCAGGTCTGTTCGCTGGTTGGACAGATGTATTGCAGCACACAGCAAACCTAACCAGCAGAATTTATTCGCTATTATTCAGGGTGGGCTGGATCCTATCCTTCGAAACAAATGTCTAGAAGGTAAGGTCACTTTTATTTTGAAACTGGGCAATTCCAGCTGTTTTAAACAGCCACTAATTCAGAACAAACTACAAGGGAATTAGAATGACCTAAAAGCCTCATCTGTGATTTTGACTGTGATACAGGCTAAACTCTGAGGCTTTTCAATTATCTCCTGGCCATTTGTTTGCTAAAATGGTTTGTAAAACTTACAACAATATATAGATAATAAGCTTTAGATACACTAATGTCCTTCATCTGTCTCTTTTTCTTCCCATCACCTGCTAGAGATGACTAAACGAGATGTGCCAGGTTTTGCTATTGGAGGTCTCAGTGGTGGTGAGGCCAAAGATCACTTCTGGAGGATGGTAGCCCTCAGCACAAAACATCTCCCAAAGAACAAGCCTCGCTACCTAATGGGAGTTGGGTAGGAACAAACAAACCATATTATTAAATGGAACAAGAATGGAACAAGAATAACCACCTTTTGCAGTTGCTCACCTGATGCATGTTTCTTATCTCTGTTCTGCTCAAAGTTATGCTACTGATCTGGTGGTGTGTGTAGCCCTGGGCTGTGACATGTTTGATTGTGTCTATCCCACAAGGACAGCAGTAAGTATATGCATCAACTTGGGAGGGAGTGGCCAGTTGATGCAAAGAAACAGATTGGCATTGAAAGACTGTAAAATGAGGGGGGATTTTGTAGAGATTTTAAATACCCACCCCCTAGGGAACCAGTGTTGTTTTCAGTGATATCTCTGAAATATGTGGGCCTCTTTTCATTTCCAGCGCTTTGGTTCAGCTTTGGTCCCCTGGGGCTCCCTACAGCTGAAGAACAAGCAATATGCTAAGGATTTCCGACCCATTGATGAAAACTGTACTTGCCCTACCTGCCAGAGGTTTGTGTGCTTGGGTTGGAGTGGATTTTTAAACAAATAGGAATGGCAAAAAGAACTTAATAAAATTAAGGGAAAAATTAAATTCATATCCTCGTTTAGTCACAAAACTCAAAACATAATCTTTATCAGCTACATATGCTTTCTCAAACCAATTGATCTCAACCAGTGATATGAAGATAAATATGGTGACATCATTCTGAGTGGGATAAAAATGCAATAAAACATTTAATTTAGAATTGCCTTCAGTTTGACAATTCCAGCTACCTTGTCTAAAATTTTCTTTGACTTCTCTACGGTACACAACAATCTTTGCATTCTTCCTCTTTTATTGAGTTAATGGCCACAGAAGTGCATCTGGATTCTCCATCTTATAAAAGTACTGATATCTGAATTGTCTGATATAACTTCACTCGGCTGATACTAGGCCTATTTTCTGTATTTTACCTTGTATTGTAAAGAAACAAAAACGTTTTCGTATTATTCTCTAGCTCTTGATGTATCAAAAGGCTTCCATAAACCTCAGGTTACAAGAGGATCTCCTTTTGTGTCTTAACAGATATAGTCGAGCTTTCTTGAATGCTCTCTATCCTATTGATTCAGCTGCCAAGCACCACATTACCATCCATAATATTGCGTACCAGGTCAGTCTGTTCATAGGCCATAAAACGTCTGCTTAAATGGGCAACAGTATAGCTAACGCAGTTCATTGTAGGGACTGTGACATAGGGGTAGTGAAATAGGGATAAGCAAAAAAGTGCAGTGGTTAAAATGCTATATCGCAGGCTGACTGTGCCCACTGCCAGGAGTTCAATCCTGACCAGCTCAAAGTTGACTCAGCCTTCCATCCTTCTGAGGTCAGTAAAATGAGGACCCAGATTGTTGGGAGCAATATGTTGACTCTGTAAATCACTTAGGGATGTCAAGCACTATGAAGCAGTATGTAAGTCTAATTGCTAAGTTGGCCTTTCTATCTTTTACCATAACTTTATCAAGGTAGGTTGAAAGTTTTTTTCTCTTGCTCACTTTTTAAATTCCAAACTCTATTCTCTTAAGTTCCATGACGTTTGCCTATACAATCATAATCAACATTTTCTTAACTAATTTTGGGAAGAAAAATGGTTCTATCATTCTTATTTTTCTGTAAGAAGAGATGGAAACTATTACTCCCTATATTCCCTTTCATAACAACAAATGCATAATGTAGGATAAAGCAGGAAGCAATTATTCTGTATTTCATTTGACAGTGGAGCAATTCTTCTGTATGTACTTTTACCATTAAGGCATATGCTTTATTTATTTATATTTACTCATTATTATTTTTACAAATAACTCAAGGTGGCGAATATAGCTAATACTCCATCTTCCTATTTTCTCCACAACAGCAATCATGTAAGGGTCGATTGGACTGAGGGAGAGTGACTGGGCCAAGATCACCCAGCTGAGTTTCATACCAAAGGAGGAGCTAGAACTCACAGTCTCCTGGTTTCTAGTCTGATAATATATCACTAGACCAAACTGGCTCTATATAGATATAAGTCAGACGAGTAGGCAGTAGACATGCCAGGATGTTTCCTGTTAGAGAAAATGTGCTGTTGGGATGCTTCTTGAGCATTTCTTCTAGATCAGTGATTCTCAGTCTCACTGGCTGGGGAATTCTGGGAGCTGAAGTTTACACATCTTAAAATTGCCAAGGTTTATAGAATATGCCTTCTATTTGCATTCTTCTCCTTCAGAGAGATTGCCTAGTACATGCTATCTCCCATTTGAGCATAGCACTGGATAATCCAGCATGAGTAGCCAGTAGTAATAGAGAAAGAGATTTCTTTAGAAGCTATTGAAGATTTGAAGGATAGAGACCTCAGATTAGGCAACAAGAGCTGTCCATATAAAGCAAATGATTCTTGAAGGCCTTTATGCAAGTGCATGTGCGATGCTCATGGCAATGCTAGCACAAGTAGGGGTGAGCATGGGCACGCATATACTGGCCAGCCATTCATGCGGCCCAGTCCCATTAGGTCATGGACCACAGATTGGGGACCCCTGCTCTACAATCTCTAACTTACCTATTGGTTAGCTAGTTTAATTTATCATTGTTTATTCTTCCCATTCCCAATATTTTTATTTCTGTATAGTACCTATTCTTTTTTTCCCTTCAGATGAACCTGATGCATTCAATTCGCGAAAGTATAACTGAGCAAAAGTTTCCACAGTTTGTTCAGAATTTCATGAAGACGATGTATGGGAACTCCAGCAGCTATCCCCAGTGGGCTATGGAGGCCCTGGCCTCAGTTGAAATTAACCTGGAGTAAGACATCAAGAAACACTCTGGATCCTAGACTTTTATTGGGTTTGGTTCCCCTTTCATTGTCTGGCTCAGTCTTGCTTTCCAGAACAATTACTTGGGTAGTGATAAAACTTGAAAACTTCTTTCTTTCCAAGGAGTGGTGGACAAAAGTTGAGTTCTTTGTCTGGTAATCTATCACAATGGTCTTGTCACAGTGGTCAGAGTTTAAATTAAAGATGTCTAGAAGTTCTTTGGTGTATCTTTTTTGTAGTTCTAGCTAATATTTTAAACTTCTCATTAAATTTTCTAAAATTCATTTATCCTGGCTAAATGGTTTGTTTGAATGTGTAAAAGAACCTCAGTACATATTGTTTAAAATTTATAAGCTTAACTTTGCATTATTGACCTTGGGCTGTTGTAAAAACTTTATTTAATGATAAAGGAAAATATAAAAATAGAAGGAAGATAATAAAGAAGAGAGATGAGTACATATGTAATAGTATGCCCTGCCCTGATTTTTCTTGTTAGAGTTTTTCCAGTACAATCACTAGTTACATCTATGTGCCTTGTCCCTGATCAACATTCCAGTTTTCTTGGGGGGGGGGGGGGATATGGGGCTGGCATTGGTGAACAGCACTGACACATAGGTATAATTGTTACTGACAAGCAAGGAATTTACATAGAAAAATTGAAGCCTGAAGAGGATTATTGCTGACATCAGACACCAAACACAGAATTCTCAGCTAGCATTGCCTCCTGCTTCCTTCTTTTTTTCCTCAGAAATGCTGGGGGTATGGTATACATATTCCTTCACTGAAATTGTTTTCAAGCTGGCTATCAGGCCATGAGCATATTCGCACACAAGCAGCTACATGGCCCCTATACCTATAAAAACCAGTGTCTTGTCTAAATGTATTTGGTGCTTTACAGAAAATGGAGCCAGAGCTCTGCATATATACAAAATAAGTTTTCAAGGGAAACTGAAATACATTTCTCACATGGACCCAAACAAACAACCTGATACCACATCAGCTCATTACTACAACTCTCTGCTGCTCGAAAGGAATTGATTTGTGGGCCATGACATTATGCAGACAGGAGAAAGAAGTACAAGCATTTGACTCTTGATTTTACCAAAGACTTGTATTTGCAATCCAGAATGTGAATTAATATCAGCAAAATGGTAGAGCATTGCAAAAGAGCAATGTTTGTACTACAATGTTCCACCTACCATCTTGCTACAATTAGGATTATTTCCTAATGGCTTCTTTACTGCAATAAATCAACATCAAAAATTCTTGAATCTTTTTATTTTATACTTTGTATATTAATTACAATAAGCAAAACAAACTAATACAAACTAAAAAGTAAAAAAACTATCAAAAAGAAAAATATAAGAATAGTGGGAAAATGTTTTAATAGTGGGAAATAGATTTAATCTTCAATTCGATTCATGGTCTGGGACTAGTAATAGTTCAAGTCCTAACAAAGTACCTCAGAGCTGTTAAGGTAACATCTGAATATGCAGGCAGTTCCAAATAAAGTTGTTTTTGCAAAGTCAGAATATTTAGGTTTGTTAAGTTGAAAATTTCCATGTATCTAGGCAACCTTGGGTATTGTTCCAAGGGCTCCTACTACTACAACCATTGAGTTCTTCCTCCACAATTGCTTATTATTAATTGCAAAGTCAGCCAGATGTTTAGACTGGATTTGACTTTTTTGTCTACCTACCGAGTCCTTACCAAGGACCTAGGATAGGCAGACCTGGATGTTTGAGAGTGTTACAGATAGTGTTACAGAATGAAAGCTGTTCCAAGTAAAGCTGCCTTCTGATGGCAAATTTGTCAATGCCTAGAGTGTTCAAGTGATGCCCCAGTTGTTTTGGGACTGCACCCAAGGCGCCTCTTGCTATCATTACTACCCTTGCTTGTCTTTGTCACAGTTGTTCTATTTCTATTTGTAGATGTTTGTATTTTGTTATCTTCTCCAGCTCTTCGTTTTCTTTCTGCTTTCTCCAGGCACCGCCACATCCACTATCCCAGTCACCCAGTCACTACTTGCTTTCTTGCCCTGCCCGTCTGATGCTTGCCCCGCCCAGTCACTCCTCACCTCGCCCCGCCCAGTCACTCCTCACCTCACTGGATCCTCATGGCTTGCCTTTCTAACCTGACTTCCCACATGGTGCCTGTGCCCCAACTGAGCAGCCCTAATCTGCCTGCTCACAGGTAAGCCTGTGAGTCGTACTAGTGCTCCCCATCCTTGGAGCTTGCTGGAGCCCCGCCATTGTCCCTGGAACTTACTGCCCCCCCACCATCCCTGGAGCTTACTCCCTCCCCCACTGTCCCTGGAGGTTGCTGGGGCCTCCTCACTATCCTTGGAGCTTGCCCCCCCGCCCGTCCCTTGGCTAGCCTGGCTAGCTTTGCCACTGGTGCGGCTCCATTCTGGGCAGCAGTGCTGGCTGAGGCCTAGCTAGCTGCCCCCCCCACCACCACCCCCTGGCCTGCCTTGCTGGCTATGCCACCGGCGTGGCTCCATCCCATGAGGCGTTCTCCCAGCTCTTTCTACCACGTGGCAGCTGCTGCACAGCTGTCCGGGAAGGAGGGCGGATATCCCGGGGCTGCACATGCGGTGTGCAATTTGCAGCAGCCCCGGGACATGGCTCCAGGAGCAGCAGTGCCACCATGCAGCTGCTCATTTTCTTCCTCTTGTCCCCCAGGAGAAGGAAGAAAGCACCGCATGTGCAGCCCTGGGATATCTGCCCATCCTCCTTTTAAAAACTGCCCAGCCAGTCTGTATTCTTAGGGAACTGACGGAGTGTCAGCTTTGGAATCGTTATTAAAAGCTGCCACATAGCTGCGAAGGAATGGAGGGGGCTGATATTATTTAAGTAGCTCTCAGTAGACAAAATAAATTCTTTAGTATTCAAGGTCATTGTGAATGGCACAGGAAGAATTGGGACTGAAGGAGGATTGGTTCATGTGATGTATGATGTGGGAAAAGGGATGGTTTGTAGGTTGGGTCCTTGTGGGAAGTCTAGGGGAAACTTTAGTTTTGGAATTCCACAGAGGTGCCAAGTTTCTACTCTGATAAAAGTACTTTGAGATTATGTTTGTCTTGGAGTTATTGGTTGGAATGGATAATCTTCAGAATGCTGACACTATTCCAAAACTTATCTAACACAGCACTCCCATAAGGGGGAGAAAAAAGGGGTTGCTGAACCCAAGGATTTATTCCAGCGATGGAGAAAGCCAAAGAATCAGCCAACACAGAAGAAGAAATCTTATCTCTCCTCTGCATATCTAAATGTTTACATCATCTCCTCCAAGGGGGGGGGGGGGCGGGGGGATTCAGTTAATGCTCTGGAGCCCCCCCCCCCTTGGAGGAGATGATGTAAACATTTAGATATGCAGAGGAGAGATAAGATTTAGGAGCCCGGCCCAGATGATCCAACTCGTGGAGGAGTTATCAGATGATACTAAATAAACTGCTTGAAGAAAAATCTTTCTCAAGCCCTCTGCATACATCAAAGGAGACAGATTGGAGGTTTGAGGCCCAAATTGAATTGAAAACCTCTCAAGATGACAACCCACAGATTTATTCTAGGAGCCGATCATTAGCAGAATTACCACAACAATTCCAGCAATTAAAGATGGAAAGTTTTGCCTCAAAGCCACAACCTATCTGGCCAAGTTAGAGCCTGACACAGCCCATTTTCTCTTTCCCCAGTGTTATCGGAAGAGGAAATTACTCAAATGCCATGTGGAGAGGCCCAGCGTGACAGCCCACAGCGACGAGAGAGGCAATACAATAGGTATGTTGCAACCTCCATGTCCTCCTCCCCAACAGGCAGAAAGGAATTTACCCCTTACAGAAAGTATCCCTCCAGGGTGGGGATTTTATTCAGGCCAGGGGTGGATCCAATGCCAATAGATGCCAGCGCCAACAACACCCTGGTCCAAAAGGGAGTCAGCAATCCCTTCCCCACAAAGGGATCTGCACAGGCAGCAGACAGCAGCCACTCCCCCTCCACTCATGCAGAGAATAAAGTAACACCCACTCTCTGCATGGCAGGCACCAAATCAACCCCCACTTGGAGCAACCCTGCAGAGGCCCCTCTCCCAGAGAGACACAACCCAACCAGGCTTCAGAAGATCCTTCCAAACTAGATACATACCTCGTCAGGCTCCTTTAATTCCAGCTCAACCTGCAGGTGCCAGGCCAATACCACCTCCCCACCCACAGACCAGACCAGATACTCTTCAAAGCCACTTTTGATGGGCAACATGAACATTTTGCCTCATTCGAATCTGGTCTCACATAGACCAATTTGGAGGCCAATATGCAACAGAGCATGATCTGGTTACTGCAATAACAGATGGGATGAATGAAAGGGATGCTTCTGACTGGGTGGCCCAGTTACATCATAGTGTACTTATGCGAACCAGTCACACGTGTAGAGAGCAGCTACTGTGTAGAAAGCAGCTACTCTGTTAAAAGCAGCTACTGTGTTGAAAGCAACAGTATTGGAGGTAAAAACGACCCTACATGAATTATAATTACTTGGTAAATGTAAAATCAAGCACTGAAAAATCATCTACTACAAAAAAAAAATCTGTACCATGGGAACTTAATCTGGATGCTGATCGGTCTTTTTATATTCAGCTGTGGTTGATGTGAATACTGCTCCTTGTGATAGTGTGATGACCCGTAGTCTCTCAAAATAACCCAAAACATACATTCGGTAACGTCTTCAACTTAACTTCACTGTTTTATTAGGCACAATTTAAAGTCACAAAAGTAAATAATGAGGCAAAAAGAAAACCAAAACAAACCGCATTGACGAGAGTTCCGAAGCAAGCCAAGATAACTAATCATAAACTGCAGGAAAATAACTGAGGAGAGTCCATGGGAAGAACACCAGCAAAGATAAACCTCTTTCAAAGTAAACACTAAACTTTGACTCCAGCAATTCTAACTGCATAGTTACAAACTTATATACATAGCTCCCAGCTGCAAGCCACGAGGAGGATCATGGTAATCTCTTCCTGAGTAGACCTCATTTTTCCCTGATCCTCTCCTCCCTGCGTGACCTAGGATGGATAGGGGATGGGCCTGGATCCTCCTCTGATTGCTCAGCTGGCCTCTGCCCTTCCCCAGCCTCCTCCACCACCTCTGGAGCCACACTCCCACTCCCTGTTGGCTGTTCCTCCTCTTCCTCAGAGTCAGTCTCCACCAGGGGCATGACAGATAGTAACAGGTATGTAAAAAAAACAACACAGAATGGTAAATCATAGGAAACTTTAATGAACTGTATTGACTGAACTATGCCATGTATCATCTTTTGTAATTTTATTTATTTGTATTTCATTTATTTGACAAAATTTCATTTATTTGTAATTAGAAATAAATATTTCACAATATATAATTACATATTGTTTTTGAGATTAATCACTATGCTTTAATTATATTCAATTTGTAACAATGAAAATACATCCTGCGTATCAGATATTTACATTATGATTCATAACTAGCAAAATTACAGTTATGAAGTAGCAATGAAAATAATTTTATGGTTGGGGGTCACCACAACATGAGGAACTGTATTAAAGGGTCGCAGCATTAGGAAGGTTGAGAACCGCTGCTCTAAAGACACCTTGAAACTTATCACCTAAACAAATTCGCTGAGCTCAATATTTCAAGTGATTCAACTTCAACATGAAATATATACCCGGAGGAAAAAAACATCGGCGAATGCCCTGTCCAGGAAACCCCAATTTGACAGTCGCCGAGAAGAAGTGATGCAGACTATTATATCAGAGGCTCAATTGGCAGGCCAAGTAACCACTCGAGGCCAAGCCAATCGTAACCCCAGACGCCTGGAGGACAAATTGACAATGAATTAAAAACAGCCCTATTGACCGATCCCTGATTCCTGGAGCATCAAACCGAATTGACAATGAATGAGGGATTGGCTTGGAAAGGGACTAAGCTTTATGTACCCGCAAATCTAAGACTAATGGTACTAAAGCGTAGCCATGACTTGAGGTTGGGAGGACATTTTGGGTTCTTAAAGACCCTACATCTAGTCAGAAGACAGTTCTGATGGCCAAAAATGAAACCTGACATTGAAGACTATGTAAAAAGCAGCTCAATTTGTGCAACAATGAAACAGAACTGGAAAAACCCCTGGCCTCCTTCAACAAGTAGCTGAACTAACACAGCTGTGCGAAGAAATTGCAATGGACTTCATTGTAGAATTACCTGAAAGTGGAGGACATACAATCATTTGGACTGTTATTGACTTATTCTCTAAACAGTCCCACTTTACAGATGTAAAGGTCTTCCATTTGCGAAAAAGCTTGCAAAACTATTCGTGAAGCATATCTATAGGCTACACGGAGTATCTCGTAGAATAATCTCAGGGGAGTACAGTTTACCGTTAAGTTTTGGAGAGAGTTTTTAAAGTCTATTGGGTCATCCCAAGGATTATCCTCAGCATTCCATCCAGCATGCAATGAAGCAGCAGAGAGGGCGAATGCCCTGGTGGAACAATACATTGGATGCTATGTAATTTATCAACAAGAAAACTGGGCAGAGTTATTTCCATTTGCGGAGGTTATTTATAATAATGCAGTACATAGCAGCACAGGATTGACTCCATTCCAAATCAACCCGGGCATGGAATTTGTCCCTATGCCAGAATTACCTAAAGAGCCCCCCACATCCATGTCTGTAACAGAATGGATGAACTCATTAAAAAAGCGTTGGGAGGATACAAAAAAAGCTTTGATGGAAGCTGCTAAGGAACACAAAAAGCAGGCAGCCAAACATAAATCCCTCCAACCACCGTTTAAAGTGGGAGACAAAGTATATTTGTCAACAAAATATCTTAGATTAAAACTCCCTAGTAAGAAGTTGCGGCCAAAATTTTTAGGTCCATTCTCAATAACAAAAGTAATCAATCTAGTCACAGTCCAATTAAGTCTCCACCATTTACTGGGGAAAATACACCCAGTGTTCCATAGTTGTCTACTAAAAACAGTTGTTACATCAATGATAGGACTACTACCAACCGCTCCCCCTCAGGGTGAGAAGCATTACGAGATTAAGAAAATCCTCAATTCCAGATTACACCGAGGACGGTTACAATACTTAGTATTGTGGAAGGGTTACCTGATCTTGGAGACTACTTGGGTAAAAAGTTGGGATGTACATGCCAATAGATTGGTTAACCAATTTCATGAGGAATTCCCCAACAAGCTGAAGGGTCCTCTTGGAGGGGGGAGAGTGGGTTAGGACATCACATTAACCCCTGTTTATATTTGTTTCTTATGTTTCTTTTTAGGAGGTAGATTTCTCAAGAGGGGACGCCTGTCAGCTTTGGAATCGTTATTAAAAGCTGCCACATAGCTGCGGAGGAATGGAGGGGGCTGATATTTGAGTAGCTCTCAGTAGCCAAAATAAATGCTTTAGTATTCAAGGTCATTGGGAGTGGTGCAGGAAGAATTGGGACTGAAGGAGGATTGGTTCATGTGATGTATGATTCATAAAGCTGAATTTGATGCACAATTAATTATAAAAGGGTATTGGTGGAGTAATTATGATTAGATTGTCATTGTAGATGGATTATTATAGAAAAGGAGAAAAAAAGGGGGAATGAGTGCTCCAAAGCTAATGTATAATCAAATATCTAATTTTGGGGGGATACTTTTCTTTGATGATTCCCAGGAGAAACAATTCTGCAGTGTGTAATTTCCTCCAACTAAGTTTTTATCTTTATCCAATATTTTTTTATTTTATTTCTGGGCATAACCACCAGATGTGGAAAAAGGTACCTTGTGTTTTTTTTTGCATTTCCAACAGTTTCGAGTTTAATTTAGGATACATTTTTGCAAGTCTGGAGGGTGCTAGATGCCATCTATAAAGCATTTTATATAAATTTTCTTTATAGAAAATTTTGTTAGAGAGGTTTTTTGCCATACTACTTCCCAATCATCCAATTCTATACTGTGTCCGAAATTTTTTGCCCAAGCTAGCATTGGTCTTTTTACAATTTCCTTCTCTAATCCAAAGTTTAGTAAATAATTGTATAATTTTATCATTTTTTGTTCTGATCCCAATAATAATTTGTCTAGTTGAGTTGTTTTTATTTGAATTCCAAGTTCTTTTTAATCTTTTTTATATTTCATCTGTATTTGGAGATATGACCACCAATCTATGGATATTCCTTCCATTTCTAGTTCTTGGACTGTCTTGAGCCTCCCCTGATTATCCAAAATTTGGTAGTATTTGAGTTTTTTACTGATATCCATAGTATTTGGGTGGAACATTGCCTCCATAGTGGATAATCAACCAGGAATTTTAGTATAGTGATTCTTCCTTATTTCCTCCCAGGTTTTGATCAATGAGTTTTGTAAGATATGTCTAAAAAAATAAGAATGATTCCTATTCCTGGGATCCCATATGAAGGCATGCCACACTATTTGCATATCATATCCTTCTAATATTAATATTCTCTTGTTCTCTAATTTAATCCAATCCTTAATCCATATTAAGGACACTGCTTTGTAGTAATTTTCCCAGATTGGGAGTCCAAAGCCACCTCTTCTTTTACTATCCTGTAGATAAATTGCTTTAATTCATGCTTTTTTCCCTGCCCATACTAATAAAATGACTACTAATTTTATTTAGATCTTTGAAATTTTTTAAATCATATTTAATTGGAATAGTTTGGAACAAATATAATAATTTAGGTAGGATATTCATTTTAATTGTGGATATTTTCCCTAAGAGTGAAATCTGTAGTTTACTCCATTTTTCCAGGTCCTTCCCTATTTGTTATATATAAAAATGATTTTATATAGTTGTCTTTTTTTTAAAGCTGAGCATCTCACCCTTAACCAAATGCCTGGATATTTGACTTTTTTAACAATTTGGAGACCTGCTGCTTCTTCTAATTCCTTTTTATCTTTTACTGTTAAGTTTTTAACTAGCATTTTAGTTTTATCTTTATTAATTTTAGTTTTAACTTTATTAATTTTAGGCCCGCTACTTCACTGAATTTTCTTATTTCCTGTAATTATATTGGGCCTGATTCTAAGGGGTCTTCAATTACAAATGCCATATCATTGGTAAAGGCCTGTAATTTATATTCTTCCTTTTTAATTTGTGTTCCTTTTATTCCCTTATTTGATCTAATTCTTCTCAATAAGATTTCTAATGTTAGTATGAAAAGCAGAGGTGACAATGGACATCCTAGCCTCACTCCTTTCATTATTTTAAATGGTTTCATTATTTCCCCATTTATTTTTACATTTACATTTGCTTTCTGTGTGGAATAAATTGTTTCTATCATTCCTTTAAATCTTTCTCCAAATTTCATCAATTTGATCTGTTGTTTCATAAATTTCCAATTGACTTTGTTGAATGCTTTTTGTGCATCCAGGAAGACAAGGGCTACTTCTTTCAAGTACTCCCTGGATGCATTTCATAATATTCTAATATATTGATTATTCTAGTATTGTTTCTAATTTGTCTTGCCACGAGGAGTCCATTTTGATCAGTGTATATTCTATCATTTAATATTTTCTTCAACCTATCTGCCATTATACTCATAAATATTTTATAATCAGCATTTAAAAGAGATATCGGTTTGTAATTGTTAGTTTGATTAGCCTCTGAGTTCTCCTTTGGGATTAATGTGACATAAGACTCCTTCCACAAGTTTGTTATCCTAGCTTCCAACAACCTCATTGCAAACTTCCAGGAATATCCCTTCTGTCAATTCTCCTATTTTTTTTTTATAAAGTTCACCTAGTAGGCCATCCGGGCCTAGGTTTTATTATTTTTTTGTCTTTTAATTGCTTCCTTTAGTTCAGTTGGTATTATTTCCTTATTTAGTATTTCCTTTTCTTTTCCATTAATGGGCATAATGGTTCTTCTTTCAAGTACTCATCTTTTCTCTTTCTTTCTATTGTTTCCTCACTGTATAGGTTCTCAAAATATTCCCTCGGAATTTCTTTTTTATTTTCTATATTGGTTTCCTCAATTCCATTCTTGTCTAATAATTGATGTATAGTTCTTCTCTCATTTATTTTTTAAGTTTATAGGCCAACCATCTACCAGGTTTATTTGCATACTCAAAATAATTTTGTTTTGTACATTGTAAGCTCCTTGCTAAGTCTTCTTGTTGTAGGATGGTCAATTTATGTTTAATTTATGACAAATTATTTCTGATTTGTTCTTTCCCCAGGTCTTTTTGTAATTTATCTTCTAATCTCTTCATCTCCCCTATTAATGTTTTATGGGTCTTCCATTTTTCTTTCTTTTTGCTGTGTAGGCTATTGTAATTCCTCTTAGATATGTCTAAGATATGCCTAATGCCAAATTTATTGTATCCCATAAATTTTGCAATGAGGTATGTTGTTTTTTGTTGTTCTTAAAGAATAATTCCAATTCTTCCGAATTTTTTTTGAAGGTATTCTTTTTCTTTTAAGATTTGTGAGTTTAGTGTCCATCTACCCCTTTTCCTCGCTTGTCCTTTCCATGTTATTTTAAGTGGGTTATAGTCCACCCAAGTATTTGGCATTATTTCTATTTTCCAAATGTTTTTGAGTAAATCTCCATTCATCCAGGCCATGTCTATTCTTGACCAGGATTTATGCGGGTTGGAGTAGAAGGTGAATTTGTTTCTCCTGGGTTCATTTTCCTCCATACATCTAATAAATTCAATTCCTCTGACATTTCAAAAGAGGTCTTTGGTAGTGTGTTTCTTTTCTTTTTGCAATTTTGTTTGGTGGCATAGTCTTCTCGAATATTTGTTCTATCTACTACGTTTTGAAATCATAAGAAAATTAAAGCTCAGTCCATTTCGAGATAGATAAGGGATTCTTCTTCTTTATTGTGTCCTGCAATCTTCTGATCCATTTCCTCTAGTTTCTTTTCTGTCTGTTCTGTTCACAGCACAATTGTTTTTATCCTCTCCTCGTTTTCCGTAATTGTTTCTTGAATAGACCCCATTTTATCATCTAGGCTACGAATTTCTACTTTCATTTCTCCCATCTCTGATTTTAATTCTGTTTTCATTACCTCCACATCAGATTTCATTTCCACATGGTTATTTGTCATGGTTTCTTGAAGTTTGATCATCGTTTCTTGTATTATCAACAAAGTGGTCTGAATTATCTGTGTATTAAATGTTGTATTCGATTTCTCCCGAGCCAGCATACTTTCAATTGTTCTCTGGTTAGATGTAGCTGGACTGGGTGTCGGAATATTTGTTCTATAGAACCCCTTGTTAACTTTCTAAGCAGTTCAGAGAACCGGTAGTTAGAAGTATAGACTTACTGTCTCCAGAGCTTTGGCTTTCTTAAAGGGGAAGGGTTGTTTTAAGATTTTTACACCGCTGTTGGACAATCCCTGGACAATCAGCACTTTGAAGAAATAATTGAATAATGAAGCAAAGCTTTTAGTGACAGGGAACCAAGATGAGTGACATTCAGCAAGGCTTCTTGGCTAGCTAGAAAGATTGACATTCAAACGTGAGTTTATATACCCTTTCTGAGTTTTGGTCTAAAACTGTTTTTTGGTGAAGGTTAATTCTGTGCTTGGTGAAGTTTAATTCTGTGTTTATTGATGGGATAATTTTCCCTATTCAGCTTCAACAAGCAACAGCTACTGTTGTGATTTAATTATTTGTATTGTGTTTGAATTTTTTCCTGCCTCATGGTTTCTTTTTCTATCTGGGGAGGGGGTCTTCCTCATTGCTTTAGTAATATCTGGCACTGTCCTTTAGGGGTATACTTGCAAGAGGCAGGATGCAAGCTTGGCACTGATTTTTTTTAATTGCCTTTCTGGGGGGCATGTGACCTTTCCTTAAATCTGGATGATTTCCTTAAGATATCTTGTGAGGTGAGTGAGACCAGCTTTCAGTGGTACAAATGGATCTAAGGATTGCTTTTCCTGGGTGTGCTTTTTTTGGAGAGTTTAAATAACCTCTCTGCTAAAGGGTTTCACTTTATGAGCAAGAGTGCTTGATAGTTATCATTGCATTTTAACTATTTTCATTCCTCAAGGTGCTCTGGCACCCTGTCTGATTTGTAACTCTGGCATGCAGGTATTTTTAATCTAATGATTTCGGGCAGCTTTTTGCAAGCAAAGAAGCTTTTTGTATTTTTGTACAGGTAATCCTTGACTTACAACAGCTTATTTAGTGACCATTCAAAGTTATAGTGGCACTGAAAAAAGTGACTTATGGCCATTTTTCACACTTATGACCCTTGCAGCATCCCCACTGTCATTAGAGGCCAGGCAAGGAGAAGCGCCCCTTGACATGAGTGATGTCAAGTTGGCTATGCCCACCCAGTTACATGACCACCAAGCCACACCCACCAATTAAGCCACACCCACAGAACCAGTTGCTAAAAAAACTGAATCCCACCCCTGCATAAGTGCTTAGTGAACAGCATATTGTCTGGATCATTTTATTTATGTATAGTACTTTTCCCATTCCTAATTTCTATCTCTACTATCCAACCATTTGTAAAACTAGTCCCATGTTCGTAAATATTCTTTTTTTATTTTTAGTGCTTATCTGTCCATTTCTGCACAATCTAAATTTTTTAAATTACATCTTCTTCTGTAGGAGTTTCCTCATTTTTCCAGTACTTTGCAAATACAATTCTTGCTGCCAAACATGTAATATTAAGTATAGATTCCCTTTATTGTACTTTTCTGGTATTATGCCTAACAAAAATATTATTGGCTTATAATCTATGTGTTGCTTTAACATTTTTTCTAACATTTTTTGTCCAATATTTATTTGCTTTTTACACATGTCCATCATATATGATAATACATCCCCAGTGCCTGGTTACATTTCCAACATCTGGCAGACATGTTTTAAAATATCTTTGTTAAACTAGCTGGTGGTAAATGCCAACCATAAAACATTTTATACAAATCTTCCCTATATGTAGTTACCATTGTCAATTTACAATTTCTTTCCCAAAGTTTTTGCCATTTGTCTAATAATTCTACAGTAAATTTTTGCCCATACTATCATTGTCTCTTTTACCTGTTCATCTTCCATTTTTAAGCTTAGCAAAAAATTATACAATTTCTTTATCAACTTCTCATCTACCCCTAACATTATTTGATCAAATATTGTAAGTTCTTGTCTCTTAAGAAATCATTTCTCATATCTCAATTGTATTTGCATATGTGGCCATGATAAGTCCACATCTTGATTCTGCAACTCTTGTTTGGTTTTCCACATTTAAAACATCTTTTATACGTTAAGATTTTTTCCAGATTTACATTTGGATGAATAAATGCAGTGGTGGGACTCAAATAATTTAGCAACCAGTTCTCTGCCCTAATGATTTCTTCCAACAACCAGTTCACCAAACTGCTCAGGAAGTCAACAACCGGTTATCCCGAACTAGTGCGAACTGGCTGAATCCCACCACTGAATAAATGCTTCAATTGTTGAGAGCCAAACTGGAATTTTCATGTAGATTTTTTCTTTCAAACTTTCCCATATGGAAAGTAGAGCATTTCTTATATAATGACTTTGAAAAATACCTATGGCTTTTGTTTTTATCTTACCATTAAAAAGCATGCCATCCTAACTGGAGATCGTGGTATTCTAAAAACAATAATCTTTTGTGTGTAAGAGTTATCCATTCCCTCACCCACGTTGCTACAGCTGCTTGATAATAAAGCTCCCAATCTGGTAGCCCAAAGCCTCCATTGTTTTTAGACTCTTGCAACATTTTCAGTCTTATTCAATCTTATTCTTGCTTTTTTCCCTTGCCAAACTTATTTCAAACTTACTGTATTTAGTTCATGAAAGTATTTTTTTTTAACTAATTTTATTGGGAATGGCAGTATCACTTTAGGGATCTGATACCACCCTGCTTGTATCTTGTCTAATTCTGTTAATTCTCTATAAAAACCATAGTTTTGCATTTTTCTCATATTTAGACTGTATCTGTACTTGTGAATACCATGTCATATCAATCCCTTGATCGTTCAATTCTTGTTTATTTTTGAGTTCCCCCTTCTCATTCAAAATGTTATTTTGTTATATTTAACAATATTTTCTATGTTAACGACAGTTGGGTGAACCAGTGTTTCCGTTGTCGAAAGCCAAACTGGTATCCTCAAATATGTTGTTCTCTGACTTTCTCCCATACTAGCAATAGTGCATTCCTGATATAATGCCTTTGAAAGAAACTATGTATTTTATTTTTCCCATATCACAAGAAGGCATGCCAGCCCAATTGCAAATCAGGTCCCTACAAAGTCCATAATATTTTGTTCCTCAATACAATCCATTCTTTCACCCAAGTGAGTACCACAACCTAATAATATAATTCCCAATTTGATAACCCGAAATCCCCCCCGTTTCTTGCATCTTACAACATTTTAAAACTTATTCTTCCTTTTTTCTCTTGCCAAATATATCTTAATATTACTTTATTGAGTTCCTCAAAATATTTTTTCCAGTTTTATTGAAATTGCTTGAAATAAATATTATAATCTTTGCACTATGTTCATTTTTATTGTAGCTATCCTGCCTATTAGCGATAATTGCAGGTTTTTCCATTTCTCCAGATCTGTTTTAATTTAATTTAATTTAATTATCTTCCTTAATAGTTACACATCTTGCTGTCAAATCCCTGTATTTTACTTTACTGAATACATGTTCTCTTCATTAACACTTTTTTCTGCATATCTGTAAGATTTTAAACTAATATCTTAGTTTTCTCTTTATTTTCAGTCCTGCCATTTGCCATATTCCTCTATTTTTATTAGTTTATGCCGTTTTTTGAGATCTTCCAAAATGAAAACTAAGTCATCTGCAAATGCCTGTAATTTGTATTTTTCTTTTTTTATTTACATACCTTTTATCTCTATATCTTGTCTGATATTTCTATTTAATACTTCCAGTATCAATATGAATAGTAGGGGAGACAAGGGACATCCTTGCCTTGTGCCTTTTTTAATATCAACCTTTTCTGTCATATCTCCATTTACCATCACCTTTGCTGTTTGCTTATATCGTCTTAATCATATTGATAAATCACTCCCCAAAATCCATGTCTTTTAACTGTGCTAACATGAATTTCCAGTTCAAATTGTAAAGTGCTTTATGTGTATCTAGGAAGATCAATGCCATTTGCTTCCCTGGGTGTGCTTTATAGTACTCCAGCATGTTTAAGATTATTCTTATATTATCTTTACTTTGTCTCTTAGGTAAAAATCCATTTTGATCTGGATGTACAAATTGGTTTAAAAATCTTTTGTCTTTCTGCGATTATTGTAGCATACATTTTATAATTCACATACGATAAAGATATTGCTCTATAGACTTTTATCTGCTGTAAGTCTAAGTCTGCTTTTGGTATGTATATTTTCATCCATGAATTTGGTACTTTCTCTTCTAACAGTACTTCATTGAACACTTCCAGCATTGGTATACTTAGAATATTTTGCAAACTTTTGTAAAGTTCTGCTGGTAGACCATCTGGGCCCAGCATTTTACCATTTTTTTGTCTCTTAATTGCTTCTGTTAGTTCCATCATTGATATACATTTATCTAACATGGCTTTTTCTGTTTCATATTTTTTAGGTAGTTCCGCTTTTTTAACGTATTGTTTTATTTTATCTTCTGAAACTGTCTCTTGGTCATATATATAGGGGTGGGCTGCTATCAGTTCGCCCTGGTTTGAGCAAACCAGTTGTTAATTTTATGGCTGGTCCAGTGAACTGGCAAATCCCACCCCTAGCTGGCCCCGTCCACCCCGCCCCTCCCAGGAGTCCCCCATGCAACCCATTTTGGATCCCAGGTAAGTGCAGGGCCCGACACAGGCTCAGGGAGGGTGAAAAATGGGCCCCCTGAAGGCTCTGGAAATCCAGAAATGGGGCCATTTCAGGCCTCCAGAGAGCCTCCGGAGCCCAGGAAGGCCGTTTTCACCCTCCTGGAGGCTCAAGAAAACCCTCCAAAGCCTGGGGAGGGTGAAAATGCCCCCCATGGTGCAGGAGTCTGACTAAGCCACACCCACCCAGCAACTAGGCAGAGAACCAGTTGTTAAATTGTTTGAAGCCCACCTCTGGTCATTCAGTTTCCCATAATTTTGAATCACTTTGGTTTTATCCTCATTTTGATGGTAAGAGTTTCCTTCCTCATCCAATAATTGATGTATCCTTTTTCCTTTCTCCTTTTTCAATTTATATGCCAGACATCTTCCTGGTTTATTTGCATTTTCAAAAAAGTTTTGTTTGGCAGTTTTAATTTTTTGTGCTAATTCTTCTTTATCTATTGTGTTTTATTAATTCCGTTTGGTTTTTTAAGTTCTTTTTTGTGGTTCTTTTTATAATTCTGTCTCTAGTCTCTTCTTATTCCTCTTCTAATAGTTTCAAGATAGAGATAATGCCAGAAAGAATGTAGATTATGCCAATTGTTATGTAAATTACTAGAATTAGAAGGGGAATAAGTATGATGGACATTATTAAAAACAGAACCTTACCCACTTCTGATCTTGACCAATGAGAATTAAACATGTAATAAAGGGGAGGTTAGATCTTTGAAAACCATAAAAAACTCTATTGTATCATTGGATTCTTTGTATCTCACTCCTCCCAAAAGGAGAGTGGGATTCCGCTTTTGCAAAAGATTATTTTATTTTATGTATTAATAAATAGCTCTGTATTTGTTCATAGATCTCTTTGCCATTTTGATTTTATGGTATTTCTCACAGAATCTAATCTATATCTTTGCTCCATCCAAGTCACCAATATTCCCATCTAAAATTTACTCCATTCTTGATAAGCTGTTTTGTCAAAAACTGATATTCCCTCCTTACTCTTACTCTTCTAGGGATCTGTTTTAGAACTATTTCTTTCTTTTATATTTTATGGTTTCATCCCTCGCTCTTTGTAGTATCTCTGTTTTTATTGCTTTTTTTGCGAAACTCACATGTACCTACCTCTCTGGGGAAGTCTATTTTTTGTCACATATCTAGTACGAACTCTAAATATTTCATCCGTCTCAGCGAGCACTTTTTCTTTGGACATCTAAGACATCTGCCATTATCTCCACCAAATTTTCTCCCTTTTCTTCTTCAATGTTCTGAAAACATAAATAATAATCAGCCTTATCTATCTCCATTAATATTATTGTTCTCTCCTGATTTTTATCTGCCAGTATAAATCTATGATCAACCTCTTCCACACTTTTCTCTGCTTGGTCAGCTTTCTCTTCCACTTTCTGAATGCATTGTTCACTTTTCACCATTATTTGTTGAAAATTTTCTATTTTATCCTGTAATTTTCCTATTCTTTCCTTGAGGTCTTCATGCATGACTTGGAGGGGAGTTTTCATCTCTGCCTGCACCATATTCATTTTTCCTTGTTGCAACATCACGTCCTTGTTGCAACATCACCTTTGACCTGCTGGGTTAGATGCTGCTGCTGCTGAAGATGGTGCAGAAGTAGTTTTCTTCATTTTGATTATAATTGAGATTTAATTGTAATCCCAGGGATTATAATTACATGATTATAATCCACAAACAAAGAAATAAGACCGTTATTTATAACCCAAAGGGAACATGAAAATATAAATTGTAATCCAAGAATGAAGTTGTAAGCCCTTGATTCTTCAAAAAGTGCTGTTTCTCTTGTTAAATTTTTAATCCACATAGGCCCACCAAATCCCAGAGTTCAACCAGCCAGCTGTCTTGTATCTTCAAAGGGAGAGTTCACAGAGCAACATTTTAAAAAGGGGAGTATTTTACTGTTCACTTTGTCTGTTTAGCTTCTGCTTGAGTTCGAACAGCTACACTATTTAAAAAGTATCAGTGTTTCACTCTGTCTCAGCTATCTACCATAAACAGCTTAGTGGTATAGATGTTATTTAATTTAACAGTCAACCATTATCATCTTTTTCAGTTTCTCAAGGTTAACTTTTCTTTTTTCTTTTCTTTTCTCCTTGCACCTTTCAATTTCTGCCAGCAGGTGTCACTTTTGTTCTACTTCTCTCCCCTTTATTTTATATTGTATTATTCAGCCCAGTTTTCCGAAAGGAAACAGTCCAAATTTTAAGTCCAAATTTTATAATCCCAAAAAGCTTTCCAAGTTGATCAATATTATATTTGAGGTCCCCAGTCCAGCTTCCTAATTTTAAGGCTCTTTCACTCTCTTAAAAATTCTCTTTTCTTCTTTCTGGTTTTAAAAATGGCTCTCTGATTTGCTTGCCACTTTTCTTGGGAGGTGGAAAAAAAAAATCCACCTCCTTTTTTTGTATCCCACTCTCTCAGGCTAGTTTCCAGGGAGCTTATTCCTCAATAGCAGTTAGAAATCTCTCACTCAGATAGTTCACACTGTTCCTCGATCTTTCATGCTTCCTTCATCGGTCAGCTGTCCTGGCTTTGATCAGGCATTCAATGGCCATCTTTTTCTTCCTGCTGGTTTGAGGAAGGAAGTTTGTGGGCTTCCTGAGATCAGCAGAATGTGCTCTCTTACTTCATCACCCCTCCAAGATGGTTTAGGTCTTTCAGAACCTCCTTGCAGTTTGAATTTTAATTGAATTGAATTGAATTTTAGTGTAAGGTGTCTTATTTGGAGCCCCATGGGATGCGTCTTATCGCCATGAAGTCAGCCTTGCTCCCTGTAATTGTTTATATCCATCTAGTCCTGAGGTTTTGTAAATTTTTTGTCTCTTTATTGCCCCTGTCAGCTCCATCATCGTTATTTTTTCATTTAGCATATTTTTAATATTTTCAGTCACTTTGGGTAATTTGGCTTTTTCCAAGTATTGTTGTCCTTTCGTCCAGAATTTTTTCTTTAGCATATAATTTTGTGTAGTAGTATCCCTGAATTATTTTCTTTTTAATCTCACTTGTAGGTTTCCTTTTCCATCTTGTAATTTACTTATCAATTTCTATTGTCCCTTTTTTTCCAGTTTACAAGCTAACCATCTTCCTGGTTTTTTCAGTTTATAGGCTAAGCATCTTCCTGGTTTGTTAGCATTTTCAAAAAAATGTTTTTGTTCTTTTAATTTGCTGCATTTCTTCATTTTCTATTAAATTTAATTTGTGTTTTTTTATTTCCATTTTTTAAAAGTTTCCTTTTGTAGATCCTTTTGCAGTTCTAATTTTTTATATTCTCCTAATGTCTTTTGGTGTTTTTTCTTTCTATTTTTTCTCGCTGTATGTTATTGCTAAACCTCTAATGTATGCTTTAGTTGTTTCCCATAAGTTTTGTAAGGTGTCTTATTTTGAGTTTTCTTTTAAAAAAATCAATTTCTTTTACTGTTGTTTGCATAAACTTTTTTAAAATATAGATTGATTCAGTGTCCATCTCCATCTTTTCTTTTCTCCTTTCCAATTTACTTTTATTGGGTTATGGTTGGCCTATAGTTTGTTTTCTTGCACATTAATTCTTAATTTGGGTGAGCTCCAAATCATGTCAATTCTGGACCATGATTTATGCCTATTTGAGTAAAATGTGCATTGATTTTTCCCGAGATTCATTTCTCTCCATACATCCTGTATAGAAGTTTCTTCTGCCATTTTAAAAAATGCCTTTGGGAATATCTTCTTTTCCTTTTTTCCAATTGTGCTACTTCTATAATCTAGTTATGCAACAATTGTGTTAAAATCTACAACACAAATATTTTCATATTTCTCTTCTAATATTTTTATGCAACTTTTGATAAATTATTGTTGTTTATTATTTGGTGCATATATTGGTATTAGTAGTATCTTTTTTTAGTTTATTACTATCTCCACCATTAAAATTATTCCTTCTTCATCTGTATATATTTGTTTAGAATTTATTGTTTCCTTAATATAGATAGCTACTTCTCTTTTCTTTTGCTGTGCTGATTAAAAATATAATTTCCCAATTTTGGGGTGCTCCAGTAATTTACTATGCTACTTTTTATATGAGTCTCTTGGAGGCAGATTATATCTACATTTAACTTTTGTAATTGTGTAAAGTTTTCCCCCCCTTTTTATGGGGGAATTCAGTCCATTTATATTTATTGATATTTGCTTTCCCCCTTCATCTCCTTTATTTATATTTGTCTTATTCTTCTAGTTGTTCTTATTTGTCTCTGATCTATTGCTCTTGCTCCTTCTCATCCTGCTGTCTTTGCCTCTCCTTCTTCTTGTTGTACTCTCTTCTCTTGCCTTCTTGTCTCTTCCTTTTGTCCTCTTATTTCTTATCCCTCATTTACAGCAAAGTAACTGTCATAGAATTCTAACGCGTTATCTATCGAATCCAGTCTATATCTATATCCAGTCTAATTCACTAATATTCCCTCTGGTACCAACCATCTAAAGTTTGCCTCTTTTAATCAGTTTAACAATCAGGAATTGATACTGCGTCTGTTATCCACCTAGGGATCTGTTTCAAAACCACAATCTCTATACTTCAATGGATCCTCCCTTGCCCTTTTTAATATTTCAGTTCTTATTGATTTTTTTTAAATCTCACATGTACCTCTCAGGACCTTGTGTCTCCTTGCAAAACGTGTTTATTCCAACTATATCATCTATCTCTACCTCCATCTCTTGCTTTCCTATCCCTAAGGCACTTGCAAAAAGCTCGGTCATCACTTCAAGATCTCCTTTTCTACATTTTGAAATCTTAGGAAATGTGTTGCTTTCTCCATTTACAACATAACTGTCTCTTCGAGATTCTTATTTGCTTGTGTCAGTTCCTCCATTCCCCCCTCCCCAGTTTCTTCTGATTTATCCTCTACTTTCTGAATCCTTTTTTTTTCTGTTATCATTTGCTGAGAATTCTCTAGTCCATATTCTGGGCCTGTTCCTTCACTTCCCCCAAGTCACCTTTCACCTCATGGTTCATCCTTACTTCTTCTTTCTGTGCAGCAGTAGCTTCTTGAATGGATTGGAAAGTATTTGTTTTTTCTTGTTGTAACATTGTGTCTATTGATCTTTGGTTTGATTGGATGGGTGCTGCAGATGTTGGTGTAGAAGCTGCTTTCTTTCCAATTAACGGCGGCACGAATTGCATTGGTGCAGACTTGGAAAATGCCCACCACACCATCTAATAATGTTATAATCCACAAAATCTTCGAATGTATGGAGATGTAAAGGCTCATGCTGAAATTAAGGGAAAAGGAGGACTCAGAATACTTTGTAATTTGGAACATTTGGTAAAGTACAATATTGTACAGTAAAGTACAATAAAAAGGTCACAAAAGGAATTTAAAAAGAAGAAACAGGGAAATAAAACTGGAATAAAAGCAAACAGATAGAATGAGGGAGAAGTAGTAGAAACTGAAAAACTGCTAGGGGAAAATAAGAGTTAGATAGACAAATTCAGATTAGGATTTATAATTATTTAGGTTTATGGTAGAAATGTGTAGAAATATGTAAATAATAGTAGAAGTGTGACTCCTGTTTTCTGCTATAGCCGTGGAATACTAAATTACAGCATATAGACTAAATATTCCTGATGTTTCCCTTAGATATGGATGCATATATTAAGTGTTAAATTGATATTCCCTTTTCTGTTTATGAGTATCAGATCTTAAAACATGATATAGTTTATTAATATTAATTAAGAATTGAGAATTAATTCAGACAATATGCTTAAAAACTGTCAAATTTTATGTATATGTATATATATATATGTGTGTGTGTGTGTGTGTGTGTTGTGACTCTGAGACTTGAACCTGATCAGTCAGCAGATGTGGGTTCGAGCGAGGAAGACGATCTGTCACTGAGATTTGAGCCTGCATTATTAAGTGACTTGGAGGGGAGTCAGGTACAGGGAGAGGAGTTGGATTCGAGATATGAGCCTGATTTATTGGAAGATTCAGAGTCTACTGAATCTACTTCCCTAATTACACCTCAGGTGTTAACTGTTAATCAGGAAAGTGTATCAGAGGATTCAAGCTGTGATGAAAATGCCGGATGCTGGCTGGATGCCAGAACTAGGAGAAGATTGAGACGTCAATCTCGATTAGAAAAGAGACGTCCAGCAAAGGATTAATTAATGAGACTGACACGCCTTTTCTTAGAGGATATAAGGGAGCGCACGACTTTGAAATATTTGCTGGAAACAAAGTAATGTTGCCTTGGAAAGACTTGTGTCTGATTTACTGCGTTGTGAGTTACAAACTTTACAGAATTGCCAGACAGATTCTAGGAGGATTGCCAAAGGACTGTGATAACAGAGCAATTGAATCTTCTGCCTCTGGTTTTGTTTACGTAAAGTATTTGAACTATATAACTTGAAGTTTCATCTGTGGATACAGGTGGGACAGAACATATATATAAAATACTATATATATATAGTATTTAATGTACTGCCAAGAAATGATATGGAAATATGTCGACACAAACTTTATTCTAGAAACTTTTGTAAATCTTTTCTTTTAACTCTACCTTTTGTAAACTTTTTAATATCTTGAACGTTAATAAAGTTTTGTTTTAAAATCCCCCCAAAAATTTATCAGCTGCCCATAATCTATTTCTAATCATTCTGGAAATATCAAAACAGGTGTACCTGAACTTGAAACCTGACAAGAGCATGTCTCCAAGATAGCAGGCCCAAGATAATTATCTTCACTAAAAGATAATGCAAGAAAAGAAAATGAGTATGTAAAATTGCTCACAAAAGTCTGAATCCTAGAAAAGCAAGTTCTAAGCATGTAGTAAATAAGTTCTGCTTTTGACTCATTTGTCTATAGAACATTTGTTCAGAAAACTAGAGGATTGTTTTCAGGCAAATTGGCCTCAGTTCCTCCCCCACCCCCCACGGCCTGTTTTTGGCCAGCGGAGTGTTGCAGGAGGCCATGGAGACCAAAAACAGAGTGAAGAGTCAATCATATTTTCCAGTTAGAATTTTGTGTGGCAGAAACTTCGGTCACCTAGAAACTACGAAAACATCCATGGAATGCAGTTTTGGTTTTGCAGCTGCTACACTACTTCACCTTCCTTTCTGTTGGCAACTCTAAAAGACCAGAGAAATACTTTATGAGTTGATATTTGGCTCCCCTCACTTCTTGAAGGACCTGTACCACATAAAAAGAACACAAACGTATTGCAGGTATAGGACTTAGGGTTGCGAACCCCACCCCCAGGCTTGGTTAGGTTTTCTATATGGAACCTTGTCACAAGCTTGAATGTTCCTATACTTTACCCAAGATGCCTCTGATAAGGGGTAGCCTTTCCACTTGATTAAATATTGGAGTTGTCTCCTGTGCAACCTCGAATTGAGTATTCGTTGCACCTCATAATGGGTTTGACCTCCTATGACTATGGGGTCTGGGGGCTCACGAGATAAGGGCCTCAGGGTCGATCCCACCATGGGTTTTAAGAGGCTAGTATGGAATACTGGGTGTATTTTCCCTAACAATCAGTGCAATCTCAGTTGCACTGTGACTGGGTTGATGACCTTTACTATGGGGAATGGTCCCATGAACTTTGGCCCCAATTTCCTGCTAGGGAGTCTTAACCTCAAGTATTTGGTGGAGAGGTAGACCTTCTCCCCCACCTGGAATGGCTGTTGTGGGGCCCAGTGTTTGTCTGCCTGTCTCTTATAGCTCTGTGCTGCTTTTGCCAGCGCTTTTTTAACATTCTCCCAAGTTGCTTTCAGCATTGACATTCAGTCAGTCAGGCTGACTGAGGAGAGGGGATCCCTTGGATATTCAAGCATTGGGACGAAGTCCATACTGCTCATTACTTTGAAGGGGGTTAGTCCCATGCTACTGTGAACAGCTTTGTTGTACGTGACCTCCGCGAAAGACAGGAGGTCCGCCCAATTGGATTGCTGATAATTCACGTAGTACCTCAGGTATTGCTCTACCATGGCATTCAATCTCCCCCCCCCCCTTGGTACTTGGATGAAAAGCCGAGCTAAGGCCCTGGGATGATGCAATAGTCCGCAGGAACTCCCTCCAAAATTTGGCCATGAACTGGACTCCTCTGTTTGAGATAATTCTCCGTGGTACTCCATGCAGGTGGTAGATTTGTTTCAAAAGCAGCTGGGCTAACTGGTAGGCTGAGGGTAGCCTGCTGCATGGTATGAAATGTGCCTGTTTGGAAAATAACTCTATTACAGTCCAGATCACTGTGTTTCCTCCACTTTCCAGCAATACTATTATGAAATCCATTGCGATCTCCTCCCATGGCCTTGTTGGTTCCGCTACCATCTGTAGCAGTCTGGGGGGTGGGTGTTCCTCATCAATTTTTCATCACGACACAAATGGTGCAACTCTTCACATAATTGTCTACGTCTTTCTTTATGCCAGGCCACCAGAATTGTCTCCGAGCTAAGTGTAGTCTTTAAGAACCCGAAGTGGCCTGCCGGTTTGGTGTCGTGGCTCCTCTGAAGGACTAGGGTACGTAGAGATTCTGGGACGTAGAGTTTTGTCCCTTTCCATGCTAGGTCGTATCTTTTTGTTAAGATGTGTTGATTGTCCCGCAACCAATGGTCTGCTCACAGTTCGGTTTTTAATTTAGTGGTTAAGTCATCTGCGGGTTGGTCTTGTCGGTTGTGGCATTGTCATCTGGTGGTTACTTGTGTATCTATTTGTGTAGTGGGGGATTATGGCACTTACAACCTCTTCCCTTTTGCATGCGAGGGGCATGTGAGAGAGGGGCATGTGAGAGAGGGCATCAGCCAGAAAGTTCTTTCCCCCCAGGATGTGTTTTAGCACGAAGTCGAATCGGTTGAAGTATTGGGCCCAGCGGAATTGTTTGGGTGATAGTTTCCGTGGGGTCCTAAGGCCTTCCAGTTTTTTATGGTCAGTCCAAACTTTGAATGGTCTCTGGCCCCCTTCCAGGAGGTGCGCCAGGTTTGCAGTGCCAACCTTATTGCGAAAGCCTTTTTTCGCATACAGCCGATTGCCTCTCTGTGTCCGTGAGTCTGCGGGAGGTGTAGGCATAGGGTTGCAGGTTTCCTTTGTCATTTCTTTGGAATAACACTGCTCCCAGTGCCACGTTGCTGGCGTCTGCTTGAATGACAAACAGTTGTTCAGGGTCAGGGTGCTTCAGCACTGGTTCTTTTGCAAACAGTTCTTTCAATATCACAAATGCTTTTTGGCAGTTTAGATCCCACTGTAGGGGTTGTCCCAGGCAGGGTTTTGTTTCTGTACTCCCTGTCTTTAGAAGCTCCGTCATGGGTTTGGCAATCCTCACAAAGGAGGGAATGAATTGTCAGTAGAATTTTGCAAACCCGAGGAAGCTTTGTAGCTGTCTGCGGGTTCGAAGGGCTCACCAACTGAGGATGGCTTGTACGTTGGCTGGGTCCATCTCTATGCCTTCAACTGCACGTGGTGAAATTCACATTTTGACAGCTTGATGAACAGGTTTGCTGCTAGAAGTTTTTCCAGTATTTGGCCCACTAGGAGTATGTGGTCATCTATTGTCTCAGTGTAGATGAGAATGCTGTTCAAGTAGGCAAGGACCCCCTTATAAAGATGTTTGTGTAGCACCCCATTTATTAATTGCATAAACACTGCCGGGGCTCCTGTAGTCCAAAAAGCATGACTTTGAATTGGAAGCTCCCTAGGGGGCAGTTGAAAGCCATTTTCCATTCATCACCCTACCTGATGCAGACTCGGTAGTATGCCTCTCTGAGGTCTAATTTGGTAAAGACTTTTCCCTTGGCCAGTTGAGATAGCATGTCCTTCATGAGTGGGAAGTGGTATAGGTTGTGTTCACACAGGCCGTTAATGCTTCTAAAGTTGACACATAATCTCATAGTCCTATCTGTTTTCTCTTTGAACAGGACTGGGGTTGCAACTTGTGGCTTGGCTGGCCCTTGCTAGGTTTTGGTCTATATATTTGTGCACTTCTTGCATTTCCCGGGGCATCATGGCTTTGGTAGTTTTGCCCCGGAGCCCCATAGCCTGGATTAATTGCTTTGGGGGGGGGTGCTCTGGTGGCAACATTTCTCTGCAGACCACCAAAATTTTCTTGTGGACCACCAGTGGACCGTGGCCCACTGGTTGACAACCACTGCTTTTAGAATAGGAATGCAGAATAGGAATGCAGATCAAAATTGGCAAGTCAAAATGGGTAAGAAAATGGTGAGATATCCACTTTAGATGAATTCGAATAACTTGGACCTGATGGCCAGCCAGAATTTTTACCACCAGTTCACCTGAACCAGATAGAACTGGCTGAATCCCATCACTAGGTAAAATGCCCAATAATAATATTTCTGGTTTGGAGTTCCGGTTTGTCAGGCTTTGGAGGCAGCAGGAATTCGCGTTTGTGCGCGATCCCTGCTGCACTCGCTGCTGGAGTGCCTTCGATCCAATTGGATTAGGAGGCTATAGTCATCCTGTAGGGATAACTGAAGAGAGGGGAGATCCGGACAGGGGTCGGGGGATATCGCACCCCCCTTTCCCAGCCGGCCTAACTCCCTTTTCCAAAGGTGGTGGAGTGGTGGTCAGCAATGGCCACCACTAAGAACCTCTCAGCTGGACAAGTTGTGTGCAGGAGGAAGTGAAGAAAGAGAAGGCTTTTGGCTGTACTGGGACGACAATTAACATCTGAATACCCTGGAACTTTGGCTCTTTAAGTGATAATTGTTTCCCAGAAGATTGTTAAGCTGCGGTGGAAAGTAAAGGGAAAGTTTTTTCTCTCTCCTCATTCTCCTTCCCACGGAGACAGCAGATGGAAATCGGAAATACCCGCTTTGGTAGCAGAAGGTACTAACTTTGAAAATTAAAGCCAAGGGGACATTAGATTTCTAAACACTGACATTTAAAAATTAAAATCTTTTTGCTTTAAGTGGGAAGGAAGAGAGGTAAATGATTTATACCAACGTTTGTTGAAGGAGACTGCTTGGAGTTTTATAAGATTAGAGATTAAATCGCAATAAAACTTCCAAAAAATACCTTGGAATTGTGTACTTGAATTCTACCCCAGGAAGAGAAAGTAGAAGAAAGTGAAACAGACTGTGCTGATTGCGCTGACTTTGGGACTTTAACTATCTTTTGAAAGACTAAGAAAACACTTGGATTGTTTAAAAAAATTTTTCACAATGGTATCTGTTGAAGAACTGAAAATGCAATTTGAAAAATTAAGAGAAGAGGAAGAATAAGGCAAGGGTTCCTTTGGATCTATCCTTTGCTTTTTAGAAATGGCGATTTCTACTTATCAGGAAATGCAACAAGAAAAAGGCTGGGATGATGAAGAAGAAGCCATCTTTAATGGACATGTGATTTTAAATCAGAAAGAAAACGGTAAAATGGAGAAGAAAATGAAGAATTTAAGTTCTAAAAAAACAACCAAGAAAGGGAAAAATAAGGTGAAAAATCGATATAATGTCAGAAAGCAACAGAAAAGAGGAATACAACAGAGAGAGGGGTGGGTGGGTAAAAAGGTTAGATTTGACAAGGAAGGAAGGGAAAAAGTGAAGGGAAGTTATAAAGGCTTAAAACAAGATGCTAATAAACAGTTTTTTTTCAGAGATAAAGGGTAAAACATAATCTAAAAAGAGATTCTGCAAAAGTACACAAGATTGTATTGTAGTATTTGTATTTGAAATATGTGTTAATAGAATATTGTAGGGAATGTGTAATTAATGTGTAATTAGTTTAATTAATTTGTTATGGAACATTATTTTTAATATACTATAAGATCATTATGTTTTATATTTTAAAATGTTATGTAGAATGTACTAAGCAGAATCAGAATGGAAACTATGTATTATTTTAAGTGTTACATTCGGGGGGGAAATAGAAAGGAATAGAATAGGAAATCACTTCAACCAGTGATTACAGGAAAAAGTTTGTGTTAAAGAGAAAGATAAATGGATAATTGAAAAAGAATGGACAAAAGATACAAGTATAATGATTTAAATTGAGATTAAATAAATAAAATAGAATTAAGAGAGTGAAAAGAGGGGAGAAGACATATGGAAAATATAGAATGTTAAATAAGATATGAAATAGTATATAAGGCGAGCATGAATTTGATTTATGTCTGTACAAAAAGTTATAACCTGGAGTTAAGCCGCTTTCTAAAAAGAAGTATTATGTTTTTATGTTATGTATTTTGTTAGCTTATGTTTGTTTATTGAGGATTAATGATGTTGGATAAGAACATATGAAATAGTAATAATATGAAATATAGTAATATGAAATACATGAAAGTATAAGTTTAATGAATAAAATTGAACAGAAATAAAGGAAGAAATAGTGAGAAGTTGGAAAAGAGTAATAAGATATGAAGTTGAATATATAAGATGCATATTAAATTGTGTATGGAAATGTGATGATTTAGAACTATGTTGTACTTAAATGAGATGTCTTATGTGTTTTGTTAAGCAGTTTTTAGAAAAGATGTTCTATGTTCTTATGTTTTATGTTTTGTTCGTCTGTGTATTCTCTTTGAAAATTAATAAAATTTGTTACAAAAAAAAAAGAATATTTCTGGTTTCATGTCTATATGCTGCTTTATCATTGTTTTCCAACCAGGTATGTATTTTTGTCCAATATATTTTAGCCTGTGGACATGTCCACCACATATGGTAATATGAACAAGGTGTTTGATTAAATTTCCAACATTTAGTGGATCTATCCTTAAACATTTTCACTGATCTTGTTGGTGCAAAGTGCCATATGTGAAACATTTTATACACATTTTCTTTATATGCAGTTGACATAGTCAATTTAAAATTTCTATCCTACAGTTTCTGCCATTTGTCTAGTTCTACTGCATATCCAAAATTTTTAACCCAATCATTGTATACTTTATCTACTCACTTTCAAGTTTAATACACAGTTAAATAACAATATATTTTCTTTATCAATTTTTCATCTGTTCTACTTCTGTTAATTCTTTATTAAAACCATACATCTTAGCATTTATCTCATATTGAGATTGTATCTGCATTTGTGGCCACCATGCAATGTCCATCCCTTGACTACTAAGTTCCTGCTTGGCTTTTATTTTGAATAAAGATTCAAAATATCTTTATATCTTACATTTTTTCCATATTAATAACATGCAGCAGGTGCAACAATGCTTCCATTGTTGAAAACCAAATTGGTATTTTCAAATAATGTTGTTCTTTAATTTTAAGCCATACTGATAGCAGTTGCATTTCTAACATAATGTCTTTGAAAATAACTATGTACTGGTATCTTATTCTTCCCATACCACAGGAAGGCATGCCAACCTAGTTGAAGGTTGTACCCTTCTAAAGTTAATCTTTTATGCCTCAAATTAATTTGTGGTTCAAGCTTTTTAAATGGTTGCAAGGACTATAAGAATCTAATGGAAAGGTAGACTCGATCCCCAATTTTAAATTGTTTAGGCCAGTGATGGCGAATCTTTTTGGTACCGAGATGGTACCAGATACAAAAATTTTATGAATTTGTTGGTCAGGACACAATTTGGTCATGGTCTGAAGCGTTTGTGACCAGAGGTTCTACTGTATTTCTACTGAATATTAGGATCCCCCTAGGCCCCTTTCAAATCACCCAGTAAGAATGGCTCTTCTACACCCGGTGCTGTTGAGTAGATCTTATATTCGTCAGGTAATACCAGATAATTAAGGCTGCCTGGGTCTCAAGCAGTGGTGGGATTCAGCCAGTTCGCACCATTTCAGGATAACTGGTTAACTTTCTGAGCAGTTTGGTGAACTGGTTGTTGGAAAAATCATTAAGGCAGTTTGTTAAATTATTTGAATCCCACCACTGGTCTCAAGGTGCTGCTTCTTTTGGTTTCACTCTCTCTGGATACTTTTTTGCAATGATGAAATTTCAAATATTGCAACATAGACGGCTGGGTTCACATTGGCCAGACAGATGTTAATAACTTGGGATGTCCCTTGCACTGTCTTAATTGCACTCAGGAAACTTGCTACTTCTACAACAGGGACTAATTGCTGGAGTCAAGCCAAATTAGAGGGCATGAGATTTCATACCTATGCCTTTATTTCCTGTAACAAAGGGCAAGTATAAGGACCATATGCATTACAAAGAAAATTCCAACTATAGGAGATATAACAAAGTTATTTCCTCCAGTTCCTTGGGTCATAAAAACATACAGCACACTTATATTTCCATTACTAACACACCACAAAGCCAGTAACTCCTCCTCCTCCCCATCTTCCTCCATTTTCTCCCTCTTTTCCAATAACGGAGAATATTTGTAGCTCAGGGTTGACATGAGGGTTCCTTGGTTGGAATGGGATGTTTAAGCCCTTTGCTCATAGCTACTCACCTCTGACCTGATATAATTCGAATAGTGGTAGACCACAGCTTCTGGCATTGCAGGGGGAATGGTGGTAGTGCATGGTGGGGTGGGCAGCCAAACTACATCAGGCCAGAGTCCAAGAGCAGAGGCAATGGCTCAATGCCAGATGCCACATGCCATTGCTGTTCTCCTGCCACGCATCCTCCCCCCACATGCCAGCCGGTGCACATCACGGCATCTCTTGCTCTCTCCCCAGCCTACCACTGATATTGCACACTGTCCCACCCCAACTCCCTTGGTCTCTCCCCCAGCACCATTGCTGTCACCCACACTCAACTGGCTGGGGGCTATCTGTCCTGTGCCACCAAAGGCTCAAGTCAAACGGTGTGTAGGAACAAAGGGCTAGGGGAGGACCAACAGAGGAGGAAAGCTGGCTGTAAATTGGCTGAGGGAGGTGACTGGGGGAGAAGCCAAGGGTCGGTGCCTAAACATCCCATTGTGACCAAGAAAACTACATGTCAATCCTGAGCTACAAATATTCTCTATTATCGGGAAAGGGGAAAAATGGGAGGAAGATGGGGAGGAGGAAGAGTTGCCCCTCCTAGGGCTTTGTGGCATGTTAAGTGTTGTGGTTCGCTGGCAGCCTGTGCAGAGGTAACGGAATCAGACAGTGGGGAAGAACGGGGACCAGTGTGGGAATTGGGGAAGGACTTGGGCAAGGGCCCTGTGTCCGATGTAGAGATGGGGCCAGGATCATCTGGGAGTTGTGTGCAGATTCCGGAGCCTCCAGTCTAGCAGCAGTGAGGCAGAGGAACCTTGTTCCCAGTGCACGTGTGTGCAGCTGCTAAAAGGCAAGAGCAGTGGGTGACCCGGGAGCAAGGCTTGGAGGGGATTGCCCCTCCCCTAAGGTATAAAAGAAGTGCAAAGGTATAGAAACTTTTGCAGGAAGCAGTTATTCGCTCTGTTCGGATTAAACTTGAAGCTCTGTATAGACTTTGTACTTCGCCTTTTTTTTACGGTTAATTTGGCACTTTAGTTATTGGCAGCAATTCAAAGGAGATAAAGGTGGGTGTTTATTTCAAGGGACTGTTTAGGACTCATTACGGGCTGGGAATGAACATAATTCCCAGCGTAGAAATAAAATGAGCTGTTTGGACTAGGCATACAGTCTCAGGAAGCCTTGGTCAGAACAGTGAGGAAATACAAATATCTTGTATGTTTTTATGACCTGAAGAATTGGAGGAAATACCTGTCTTATCTCCAATATCAGTTGGAATTTTTCTTTGTAATGCATATAGTTCTTGTACTTGCCCTCCGTTATAGGAAATATAGGCATAGGTGTGAAATTTCATGCCCTCTGGTTTGGTTCCAGCAATTAGTCAGTGTTTTTAGTTCTTTGTAGTGCTGTCTCTAGTTCTGTGGGTCACCTTAGGTTACCTTAGAAAGCACGTCTAAGATCACCTATGCAGGATGGTGTGTGTGTGAATACCAGGAGCATGTTGCAGATCTCGGCACTGGGTCATCGAACTGCTGTGATGCTGCAACATATGTAATTTTTGGAGCAGGTGGTAAATACTTTTTTGGGGTGTGGGTGTGTGTAATTTTGAATGATCGCTAATTGAACTATTGTGACTCAAGGAAGGAATACCTGTAGTTCTCCTTATGATAGACATTGAAGCCAATTATTTAGTGAGGTAGTGAGCCATTTCAAGCAAAAGCTATGATTTAATCTGTTTTCATTTTGATTCTTCCATGACCTAAAATGCCCTTTCCAAGTGGTATTATTCTACTTCTCCATTCATTCCAATCCTGATATGTACTTTGCTAACTATGGATGGCAGCTTACTTTAATTCATTGTGTCATCTGGGTCCTAGAATTGTAACTGATAACAGTTTGTATCTTTCAACTTTATTTTTAAGTGTGCAACCAAAGCTACATCTGATTTGTTTAGGGGTAATATCTTAGAGCCGTGATGGCGAACCTATGGCATGCGTGCCAGAGGTGGCATGCAAAGTTCTCTTTGTGGGCACATGTGCTGTTGCCAGATGTTTTCTGGTTTCCAGTGCGCATGTGTGCCAGCCAGATGGTATTCGCAAGTGTCGAAGCACCAGAAAATGGCCTGGAGAATGCCCCCCAAACAGGCTGTTTTTTGGCCTGAAAACCAGCCTGAAACCAGCCAAAAAACAGGCATGCGCACCAGCCAGCTAGTCTTTGGGTTTCTGGCACTCCAGCATGTGCACATGCATGCACATTTGGGCACTGAACTGTCCTAGAGCCAGAGGAAAAACGATAGCTTGCATGTTAATTTTTCTGGTCCATTTTCATAAATAACACAGTGGCAAACATACCTAATACTCCTTTTTCCTTTTTTTTCCCCTAACCCCCATGAGGCAAGCCGGATTGAGAGTATGTGACTAGTTCAAAGTTAAATAACTGGCTTTCATGTCTTAAGGCAGGACTGGAACTCAGCCTCTTGTTTTCACAGAAATGTAAATGTAAACTACCAGAATGCCATTTTATTTCTGAAAGCCATGTTACTGTATAAAGAACATGTCTGTGTAGTATACGCTCAGTTATTAGACCTTGTATTTGATATAAACAAGAAAATGGTCCAGTATCATGGCTATTTAATTATACAGTATAATGCCCAATTTTACATCATAAATGAAGCAAATTCTTGGAACCAAACCTTGAGGCTAATGCCTAGTTTTTTCTGCTTGTTTTGTTGATTGCAATACAATGGTCCTGCTTTCTTTTCTCCATACTTAACAGATTTTATTCTCATATCTTATTCACTTGCCTCAAGTTGCGCCAAAAAACATCTTACATTCCTGTTAGTTGTGCTACATGGATTATTATACTACATGAATAAAATAAAATTCAAAATTAATGAAGCCAGATTAAGGTGAGGTACAGGAGCAGCCACAAAATAGAACCCCACATAATCCCATTTATTTGTTGAAGGGGTGTATTTTAAAAAAGCATATCTTCATATCATAATTTTTGTTTTGGTTGTTCAAAATAAACATAAACCACCAGAAAGGGAAGACAAGAAATGGTAACCAGGTAGTCTGGAAAATACTAGATGATTTGCCAGGCATAATACTCTTAGGTAAACTCCTTACATAAAAAGTAAAGACAATCTGAAATGTATTCTAATTGATGTAGAAGACAAAAGTTAAAAGGAAAGAAAAGTATGGTGAAAAAGATCTGTTTTCTTTTGTGCAGCAGTACCTTGTGCAAAACCATACATTTTCAGCCATCCTGCTTGGTTGAATGAGTCAATCAGAAGCATTGCCATTCTTACCTCTCCTGGAATTCATTCCACAATTAAGATGAAGAATGGAACCAAGCTAGGTAAAGATAGGACTCAAGTGAAACATGTACATTATGTCAATGTAATTATTTCTGGCAATTCTTGGTTTCAATAACAATAACAAAATAGCAAAGAGTGTTTTGTTGCAATAAATTAACAAACCAAACTTTTTATGGAATCCAGGAAGACTTCTACCTAGTAGCTCAGAGTTCAGAATTCCAGAGAATTACCAAGGTATTCAATGAAAGCAAAGACCCATAGGATAGGCTGAGGAATGGAAGAGTGGGAGAAAGGAGATAATAAAAAATCAGAAGTGCCCAATTTTTTCCAAATTGTAAAATACAATGATTAAGTTTTCTCCAGCTTTCAGCTTTGTGCATTTTATGTATTTTAATCATTTCCTAATTGTATTGCTTTTGAAGGGACTTTGGAGTTCAACTGCCTGCTCAAGCAATGCCATTTTAGTCAAATATCTCTCCAGTCTTTTTTGTAAATGTTTTTTTCTGTATTGTGATAACCAGAATTGGATGCAGTATTACTAGTGTGGTCTCACCAGTGCAGTATAAAGCAGTGCTATCACTTTATGTAGTCTTAAAATTATCCCTATTCATGTAGCCTAGGACTGTATTCGTTTTTTTGAGATGCAGAATAGTGCTGCTGGCACATATTTCAATTAGACAATGTTTTAGTAGTTTGGCTATGGATCTGTAAAATTTAAATTCAGAATTCCAGAGCTACAATACTTATGTCTCAAAATTAATTCATACTCACTTTTTAATTAAAAATAAAATGCAACTTTTAAGGGATCCAAATAACTCTTAAAAAGTACTAGTTAAGCATTTCTGAATTGTAATTATTTATACTTCAGAACCATTTTTCCCAACTGATAACACAGCAGATATTAAATCACTCATCTTTCTCAAAAATGTATTTTTCTTCAAATTTTTCAAAACAACTGCTTTAAATTTTTTGATGATGCATTATCAACAGGCTTATTTGTTATCAATTTGATATATCCACTATTACTAAAATTTCATGAGAAATGTCATGTCACAAACTTTAAAGATGCTTGCTTTGAGATTTCTAAGCAATAATACCAACAAATTTACATGCTAAATTTTGAGGTACACAACTTAATATAATTGCCCTTGTTGTATCAACCTATATCCTTTTAAGGCAGAATATATACTGCACATGGAAGTCACCACAGCAGAAAAAGCATGCACAATCAAGGAACCCCATAATCCCACACTGCCTCATTCATTACTAATCCTTTTAAAGAAATTAGATTTAAGATAATTTCAGTTAATAAAAAAGTTAAACTCCGCAATAGTCCAAAAAGGAAAAAAAATCAAATGCACAGGGTATTTTAATAAAAATATACTAACATTTCTTTAAAATTAAAATATATATAATTGGTGTTATTCTTTTACTGTTTGAGAAATAGTTTGGGGGCAGAATAACATTCTAGACAGACACATGAAGAGTTTATGTTTATTTGTCTACATTCAGCATAATCCAGGAACTGTCTGAATGACCCAGACATACAAACCCACTCTTTCCCACAAATTTAAAAATAAATCACTTATAAAACTGAAAAACACTAAAGCATTAAAATACAGAAAGCTTTTTAAAACTCACTTCACAAAAGCAGAAAACATCCCTTATCCATTTAAAGCAATCCTGTGTTAATACCTGAATTTAATTTAAACAAAAGAGGGATGTTGAACTCAAATTCTATTTAGACAAAAAAAAACTGAAATGGCAAACTAAACAAACCATTAAATACACCATTAAATGTCCAAAATACAGCTAATTATGGAATCACAATGTACTCAACCATTAGTGACTGATATCACAAAGAGCACTGCAACATGGAAACAGGGTTTACATGTTTACTGTGATGCAATAAAACTTAATATTCAAAGGTTATGCAAATTTAGGAAACAAAGATACAGACCCATCAAGAACAAACTAGTTTATCTATACTGATAGTTCATGCTGTGGTCATTTCTGCCATATCCAGCTTGTGGAGGTTGGTAGGAATTGGGAGGTCCACTGTAATTCTGATTTGAAGCTGGAGAATTGTAATTTGACTGAGAATATCCACCTAGAAAAATTGAAAGTTACCTTAATGCACTTCAAATGCTACTTGTTATACATTTCCAATTATTATGCATAAAAATATTTAGAACACAGAACTATACATAACAGGCATTTACATTGCAACATGGTAACAAAGCATCCCATTCCTCTTCCTTCCTTCTTTTCTAATGCCTAAAGCTGAAACTAAAACCTTTACTTTTATTCATTACACATTCACAGATTACATCCATTAGGAGTTAGGGAGATGCAGAGTGACCAAATAACAGTTGGCCATTCAGCCAATGCAACATTTATGGGAAAATTTTGTCTCACTAACACAAAAGTATTTTAAGTTTGCAAGTCTAACTTTATACTGACCTTGGTAAGATGATCCTCCTCCCCCAGCTCCTCCCCCATAGCCACTGGCATTGTAGGAGGCACCTCCTGAAACATAGCTGTTTGCACCACCTCCTCCACGTCCACCACCATAATCTGCAATCAAAGAATGCATATTAAGTCACCTATACAAACTACTTTGAACACATGATTGGCTGTCTCCACTTTTTATATATAAGATGTTCACCACTTCTCTGTGCAGTCCTGAAACATAGTAGCTGCAACAAAAAAATATTCTGCACCTAGATGACAGAAACTGCAATGCATGAATACTTTTCTATTATAAGTCTTCCTTGACCTATGGCTAGCATGAGGCCTAGAATTTCCATCATGACATGATGGTTTTATGTTGTGGTATCAAACTGATCCACCCGATTTAACATTTTGTGGTGGTTGTAAAGCAAATGCAGTAGTCATAAAACAAACATGGCAGGCATTAAGTTAACCCAATGTCTGCCTGGGCAGATTTTTATTTTTTGCAGAAACAGCGAATACTGGTTAACAGCAAAAAAAATAAAAAAATAAAAAATTGCTGTCATGTGACTGTAAAATGCTGCAAACAGCCATAAAATGTGATCATGTGACTGCACAGAGGGCCCCTCATTGGAAGTTGAAATCTGGGCCATAAGTACCTTGTGGGTGTCTGTCATAAGTCAAGAACTACTTCTATTCTGTTCAAGTTTACTTCACAATGGTCATTTTCTGCCTTTCTCCAAATGGTGCTATCTAGATTTTGTTTATTCCAATTTTGAAATTCAAGGGTGAACTAAACTGAGGAAGGCTATCACATTGCCACATTTAAGTTCAATTTGTCAAGTTGTTTAAAATAAACTTTCAAAATATTATTCTAAATCACTTCATCTAGTTCTCAGCTCAGTATCTGCATTTCACAAGTTTAAATTGCTCTTTATCTGATCATTGCATTAGATAACTTTCAACAATTACAGGTAGTCCTCTACTTTACAAGTTTGTTTAGTGACTGATCAAAGTTACAATAGCATTAAAAAAGTGACTTCACCATTTTTCACACTTATGACTGTTGCAGTAGCCCCATGGTCATGTGATCAAAATTCAAATGCTTGGCAATTGGCTCATATTTACGATGGTAACAGTTAAATGGGAAAGCCAGATTTAGTTAACAACCATGTTACTAACTTAACAAGTGCAGTGATTCACTCAACTAATGTGGCAAGAAAGATCGTAAGACGGCAAAATTCACTTAACAAATGCCTCACAAACAAAAATTTAGTGCTCAATTTCCCTGAAGCATGGGGAAAACCTTAAGACCTACCCTGAAAATAAACCCTACCCCCAAAATAAGTCCTAGTTAAAGTGAGGCGGGGGTGGCCAACACAGGAGCTGCCAGTGTCCAGCAGCAGCCACAGCCTGCACAGCACAGTTGATTACCTGTCCAAAAAGGAGGCAGATCTGGAAACACCACGCAGGCTGCAGGAAAGCCAAGTTTGTGGTCCAGTCATGGGAGGCTTATCTTCGTCTCTCGGGTTGCCTGTAGCCTGCGTGGCATGTGCCTTCCACCCATCACCTGTGCTACCACACAGACAACCCTCCCACAGCTGACCACCTGCTCTGGCCCATCAACTCTTAGCCTTCCCATGGTCCGTATTGCGCGTCCAGATTGTGTGCCTCCACCTGCTGCTTGGACAGGGAATCAACTCACCTGCACTGCATGGGCTGTGAGCTGCAGGCGGATGGGTCAGCTGATCACCCTGAAATTGTGCTTCCACAAAAATAAGCCCTGGTGCTTATTTTGGACCTCTCTCCCAAAATGTAAGACCAGGTTTTTGGGGAAACACGGTAGCGATGCTTAAGCCAGTTCTTTTTGAACTATTCCCATCTTTTCTGTCTTTATATCATGGCTTTAAGCATATTTATTTGGCATAAGTACTTTATTGTCACTGCACCTCATACAATGAAATTAAATGCAATCTTCAGTGGACATTACACATAAGAAAACTATATAAAAAATAAACACCCATCCGTATAAACCAGAAGGAAGGTTATGAATATTTCTCAACTCCCACCCTACCACCCACAAGAAACTCACTGAATTTACTTTCATAATTGTAGTCTGATCCTCCACCACTGCCACCAGGAGAGTTGTAGGAATTTGAGTAAGAAGCATAGTTGCCTTGGTTATAGCCCTTCTGCTTGCCTTGTGGCGGACCATAATTGCCATATTGATTTTGGTTATATGATTGTTGCTGTTGGCCTTGATGGGACTGATACCCTGAGCCATAAGAAGGTTTCTGCTGTCCACCATGTTGTTGTTTTTTCCCAACATGCTTAGGAGGAGCAGGCGCGTTGTAGTCACCACCTTGATAATAGGAACCATAGCCAGAGGAACCACCTCCTCCTCCTGTATTGCCCGAATGGCCACCATTACTGTAAAACTGGCCTAAAGAGAAGAGAGCAAGGTCAACCACTATGAAGGCAATATACCATATTCATAAATATGAGTGTGAAATTGTTCTGAACTATCTCTTCTTAATCAGAGCGTTAGTCTGTCTTCAAAACAAACAAACAAAAAAAAACTATCTGCCAAATGAAATGTCCTAATTCCTGTCAACAATTATAAGGACCAAATACAGTATATAGTTCTGCCATGAAGTGTACACTGTGTGCACTATTAGGCAAGGTTTTTGGGGGCTTACTTTTCTTATTGAACAACTACAGTACTCTCAGTAACTCCAAAATATTAATAAACCTCAAACTTGAATGTTTCAGAAAGTGAGGTTTTGGCTTTCATAGGGGAATATCTATGTGTGCACAGTTATTGGGCAACTATTAGTGTGCAGATTATGCAACTAAATGAAAATTGTTCCCTCACACTTGTTTATTTTCATCTGTTAAAGTTAGAATAATAAAGGAACAACTCAAAAAGTTACAAATAAACATTTCTGACATTAAAAATCAGTGACCAATAGTCACCCTTCTTTTCAATAACAGTCATAAGCCTTCCATCCATGGAGTCTGTCAGTTTCTTGATGATGATCAACTGTTTGTGCAGCAGCAACTACAGCCTCCCAGACACTGTTGAGAGGTGTACTATTTGCCTTCACCGTAAATCTCCCATTTAAAAAGGGCCCACAAGTTCTCAATAGGTCAGGTGAAGAAGGGGCTGTGTCATTATTGTTTCATCTTTAAGGCCTTTACTGGCTAGCCATGCAGCGGAGTACTTTGATGCACGCAATGGAGCAGTCCTGCATAAAAATCATGGTCTTCTTGAAAAGATGCAGACTTCCTGTACTACTGCTTGAAGTGTCTTCTAAAATCTGGCAGTAAGTTTGGGAATTGATGATCCAACTAGCGTACCTTTAATAATACCAACCCATACCATCATCCCATCTCCACCTTGTTGGTGTCTGAGTCAAAGTGCAGCTGTGCCCATTACTAATCCAGCCACAGGCCCATCCCATCTGGTCTGTCAAGAGTCACTCTCATCTCATCAGTTCATAGAACCTTTGAAAAATATGTCTTCAGATATTTCTTGGCCCAGTCTTGCCATTTCAACTTAGGTGTCTTATTCAGCAGTGGATAGGTTTCACCCTTCCTTATCTTGGCCATGTCTCTCAGCACTGAACACCTTGTACTTCTGGGCACTCCAGGTAGGTTGCAGTTCTGGAGTATAACAGCACTGGAGGATAACTGGTAGCTTCACATTTGATTCTTCTCAAATCTTTGGCAGTTAATGTGCATCTTTTGTTTTCAACACATTTCTTGCGAACACTGTTGACTATTTTCAACAAACTGTTTGATGGTTCTGTAATCATACCCCAATATCTTAAACAATTTTGAGAGTGCTGCATCCCTCTGAAAGACTACAATTTTTGAGACTCAGTTAAATCTCTTTTTTGGTCCATTTTGCCTGAGAAAAGAAGTTGCCTAATAATTATGCACATCTTAGTATAGGGTGTTGATCTCCTTAGGCCACACCCTCCTTCATTACACAAATAAACATCATCTGATATTATATCTAATAAGCATTCAAGTTTATACAGCTTGGAGGTGGAAAATATACATTAAAATGATAGTCAAAATATTTGCCTAATAATTATGCACACAGAGTATTACATTACATTAATTAGTCCCACCATGTTGAGCTGCATGTAATTCAAAACAATCTAATATAGCATTTTGCACAATGTCAATCTTCTGTAAATAACAATTTCCCACATTGAATTAAAAATACTCCAAAGGTTAGATTAAATATTTCAGTTGGTGGCATAATGTAAAATAGAGATGGTGACAGCTGAAAACAAAATCAAAGTACTTACAACAATGTGCACAGTATATATACTTTGCACAAAATGTTCCCTGCATGGCACAGGCAGAAACACATGCATTCTTGGTGTGTGGCAAAAGCAGAAGCAAAGTCAAAGCCACTAATGGGAAGTAATACACAAGGAGAAATGTACGAAAGTAACAGGAAGGAATGAACAGAAAGATTGGCAAGGTAGGCTTAGAGCACAAGCTATACATAGGAAAGGACTTGGTGTGCCAGCCTTTCCCATAAGATCCTGCTAGATCAGGGGTGCCAAATTGGTGGCCCAGGTGTGTCACGTGCAGGCCACGCCCACATCTGCAAATGGAAAAAAATGTCACGTGACAGCAACATGATGCGGCGAGATTGAGACCCGTGCTCTAGCTTGTGCCCTGATCAAAACCTGAAAAAATAAGTCATTATTTCTGAGCCATTAAATGCTCATTTTGTCCATGGGAAAAAAATCATTTAATGTATAGGGCTATTAATTTTAAAGTATTTGGCTCTCCACTTAGAATTCAATTTGAAGTTTATGTCTCAAGTCATCTACAACCAGTATTTTTTTTGTTAAAGGAACACAAGATACTACATCAGTTCTGATACATCATTAGCATACAAGTTACCAATTATTATGCTTTATAAAAACATAAAGCTACATGCTTATAATGTGAAAAAAGTTGTAAGTGAACTCACAGTTGTGGTTCAGCAAGAGGTCATGTACAAAGAAACATAAACCTGGTTACTTGGAGTAATTTTACTTCTTAATCCAAATTATTCCTAAAACATTCAGAACTGCTTCTTCCAGAATAACAGCATTTAAGAATGAATTTTTTACTTAGTTTTACCAAATGTCATTTTTATGTTTAGAGCCTTTATCCAAATTCATATCTCCCCTGTACTTTCACTTATTTCATTAATTACTAATTTAGTAGGTTTAACATTGCTCCTAAGGCAACAATCAGACTAAATACATTTAATATGAGTACTAAAGAGAACCAAGCAATCCATTTATTAAAAATCTTAATATCTAGTTTACTCCCTGTGCCTTTCAATGTTCAGTAGTTTTTATGTCTTGTGATACTACATTTATCTTCTAGGGGACATGTACTGGAGAACAAGAAAAAAAGTGTCACATCCTATAAGAACTGCAACAAACCCACTGAAGTTAACCAAACCATTGAAATTTTAAATAATACAAGTATAACTCGGACTATATGTCCTGCATTGTTATATTAATGCAAGAAACCAATGGATGTAGAGATTAAAATCAGCACATATAAATCAATAATATGCATGCTCAAAATTTAGGCTGTTGTTTCAGAATTATTAAAAAGGAATTTTGCCTTATTACAAGCATTTACCCACTTTGGGGGGCTAAAATTTGTACAAAATCTCTTGAAAATTTAAGACAAAAAGGTAGCATATTTTTGCAAGTTCTGTAAAAGTAAAATGCTTTCCATAAAAAGCAAACAAAGGCCTTTTGCTTGTAAGCAGAACAGAGTTGGCTTATTGTGCACAATGCACAAAGACATTTCTTGAACTTTTGCCACCTAATAGTGTACATCCATATGATCAAAGGCAAGTCACAATTAAAACTGCCACTGTTTGTAGGCTAAGTTTCAGAAAGCTGCGGTGAAAAGCCACTGTTGAGAAACCCAGTGAAGCACAGAGACACAGCACGAACACATTGGTTTTGGAGTTCGAGAAAATTGGAGTAAAAAGTTGTTTTATGTGCAATACTTTTAGATGATCTAGGAAGACCCAAAATCATGATAGCCGTAGCAGTCTGTGAAAAAGTCACCTACAAAAGGGGGAGACAGAGCAGAGGAAAAAAAATTAGAATTTTTGAAGATGGCAAAATGTGCCACATTTTTAAAAATTAGTTTTTATTTCTCTGCTCCCGTCATCCCCACTCCCCATCAAAGGCCTTTCAAAGCAAAATTGTGTATTTTAGGGAAAACTGTTTTACAAAAATGATGTATTGCTTCACTTGGCTTAAAGCAGAGAAATTTAAAATCAACTTTAAAGAGTATTTGATCATTTCATTATGCAAAATAGTACTGAGTTTGTTATCCCAGAGTGTTGTCTCTCATTAAACACTTACTATAGCCTGCTGTTGCAGAGTTGCCACCATAGCCATAACTTCCATATCCAGCTCCTAGAAAAATACCGAAAACATTATACAGTACAATTGGAAATATGTTTTTTTAATTTACATTTATTTTATTCCATCTTTCATTTCAAAAGTGTTGACTGAGTACATATGTCTTGTGCTAACAATCATAATTAACTTTCTTACCAATATAACAATAATCACATTTTCTTATAACTATTATTTAATATACCTATTTTTATTATTTTAAAAATCTTAAGTTAGTTCTCTATATATTCATCTAGTCCATTTAATTTTTTTTTATTTTCCAACCATTGATAAAATGCCATACCATATAATATTCCATTTCTTCTTTTTCTTTGATTGCCAATGTTAACCTATTCATCTCTGTAGATTCAAATATTTTCTTGATTACTTTTCCCTCTACAGGTATCTTATTACTTTTCCAATTCGGAGCAAATACAATTCTAGCTGCTGTTAATACATGCATAATAAAAATATGTTTTTTCTTTAGGTACCATTCTTAATAAAAATATCTCAGGTTTCAAATCTATGTGTTCCTTTATCATTTTTTCCAACAATGTGTGAATTTTTGTCCAGTATCTTTTAGCTTCTGTACAAAACCACCACACATAGTAAAATGCCCCAGGTGTCTGGTGGCACTTCCAGCATTTGGCTGATTTATCTTTGAACATCTTAGCTAGTTTTGCTGGTGCAAAGTGCCATTTATAAAACATCTTATACAAGTTTTCTTCACATGCTGTCAATATTGTTAATTTAGAATTCCTTTCCCATAGCTTCTGCCATTTGTCTAATTCTATAGTATATCCAAAACCCATGTTACCATTGTTTCCTTACCTTGCTCTACTTCTAATTAACATCAAATAAATAGCAATACAATTTTTTGATCAACTTATTCCTGTTAGTATTTTACCCAACTCTGTCAACTCCTTATGAATCCCTTCAGCTTTAATATTTTTTTTGTATCTTGATTGTATTTGTGTGTATGAATACCATTTCAAGCCCTTGTTCATTCATTTCTTGTTTTGTTTTGAGCTCACCCTTTCATTTGAAATATCTTTGCAATGGTTCCCATTTTACAAATATTTGGGTGTATAAGTGTTTTCATTGTCGACAGCCAGACTGGAATCTTCATATAATGGTGTTCTCTAGTTTTTTCCCATGCATTCAATTGGAAGTATGTTAAATGAATTGAGGTTTTATGCTTGCACAATATCTAAATATTGACACACATAAAGTGGATTGTAGAGAACCTACTCTAGCCATTAATTCCCAAACCCAGCAACATTTCACCCACCCCACGGAGTAGCCAAATTTCAAACATTACAAATAGAATAAGCTCAAACTTAAGATATGTTAGAACATTACAAAGGTAAATTAAGTTGCATAAGGCAACATAATATTGTTTCTAAATGTCATAGTGGTAAATAAAACTAATAAAACTAAGAGACAAATTAGAAATAATTTAAGAATAACTCTGGATACACTGGAATATTATGAAAAGCATAATGAAAAACAACTAGGCACCTGGATGCCCCAAAAGCATTTGATAATATCAACTGGCAATTCATGCTGCAACAATTAAAATGTATGGACTTTGGCGGAAAATATACACACACGATAAAAGCAATTTATACATAACAGAAAGCTAAGAATATGGTGAATGGAGATGTGACAGAAAGCTTCAATATAAAAAAGGGAACGAGATAAGGCTGTCCGCTATGTTCTTTATTCTCCGTTAGACTGCTGCGAGAGTCCAGGTTAGGGAAAACTCAGCCTCCTTCATCTTGTGACTGAGTCTACCAAGCTGTTTAGCCCTGCCTCCGTTGCCACCACTACCCAGCTTTTGACTCAGTCCCCTCATCGGAGCTGGTCATGTCTTCACTCTTTCTAGAACATAGCAAGCAGATCAACTTTAATTCAAACTCTGGCTGTTTTAATTGGCACTGGGCTTTAAATCCTGCTCCCGGGGACCCGGTAGAGCAGTGGTTCCCAACCTTTTTTTTGCCCCGCACCCCTAAAGAAATTTCACTCGACCCTCGCACCCCCTGAAATTTAGACTTTAGGAACTACTGAACGCATTAAATATCTGGTAGGATTGAATCTTTTCAGCTATGTATGTGACGGCCACTAAATAACGATACTTAACTCTAAAATGAAAACAAAGTTAATCCATTGCATAATAAAAATGCCAACATATAGCCAATATCCTATTATTTACCTGGACTTTTCTCGTACCCCCCTGAAATATCATCTTGCACCCCCAGGGGGTGCGAGCACCCCAGGTTGGGAACCCCTGCGGTAGAGCAAGTGCAACATCGCAAGGGGTTGGGTAGGGATCTTCCTTCCCCAGGAGTGATTCCAGGGCTGGAGTTTTATCTTTCGGCGCTGAGGAGTTCGTAAGTGATCCTGGCGGGCCATGATTAAGGGTAATTCCCAAATATAATGGCACTAGCTATCCCACACTGCCAGAAAGTCTCTGCAGCCTAGAGCCAAATAGCTGGCTGTTTAGGTGGCGAATGGCGTATACCGGTCTGCCATCCTTCGTAAAGGGCTGCATTTAAGGCCTCACAGCAGTATGGTTCTGCTCGCCTAGCCATATTCGGGGGAGACGAAGATAAGATGGCAGCAGCTACCTTCGATCTGTTCCCTTGACCTAGATGTTTAAAATGGAGGGCACCAGAGACCTGTCTGTAGAAGCAGGTCGTGAAGAGGCCCTTTCCCCTGCTGTAGTGCAAACCTCATCAGGGACCAAGAGAAGGGCCAAGGCTGAATCATCTGCTCAGGAGGCAGCAGCCAAAATTAAAGCCGTTGCTAAGAAGAAAAAGACCAAGGCCGAAGAAAAAGTGGAAAGACGGCATGAGGCCAGGAAAGGCAGTTTTCCTGGAACAAAGAAAAGGGCGGGGCCAACTGTCTCCCCATCCAACTGTTGCCAGGGCAGATTCAAATATAGCTACTTTCCAACTGCCACAGGCTTGGTCTCCAGATGGGGCTGGTGAGCTTAGTTCCTCCCTGCCACATCATCTAAGCAGAACTAGCTCTAGCAATAGACCTGTTGCTTGGATAGAAACTGCTTCTGACTGGAATCAGCCAAGAATCTGGCAAAATCCTCCAGTTGAGGCCACTTTTACCCCAACGGCTGCTGGCCTTCGCCCTGTGGTTTACGCAGGAGCAGATATCCCAGATCATATGAGAAATGTGGTCTCTGTCGCTATTAGGCAAGGGATTGTTGATAGCATTCAACAGATCTTGGGCCCTGCTGGTTTAGGACCTGGACTATTAAGAGCCCCTGTACAAGCCTTCCCACAGGATGGAATTCCACTGGGGAGGACTGAATTTGATAGAAACTCCATGCAGGCCCTCACACCATTCCCACAGCAAATTGCTGGGATACCAGGAGGTGTGTTCTATAGACCAATCAGAACACTGTCATTCCTTTGATTCGGAAGAGGAAGTCAGGGATTCTAATTTGTCAGAAGATGAAGACATTAAACCTGAACAACCAGTGTTTACATGTTTATTTAAATCTTCCTTGTCCCTTTTATACAAGGCCAAGACAATAGCCATCTCGCCCCAGATGAGGCTATGGTAGAGCCTTTCACAGAAGTGCAGCCCCAGGAAGATTCCTTTTTTCTGCAGCCTACTGTCCAAACAGAGGTATTACCATCGCCCAAACTCTTTCTTGATGTGGTGCTTAAACAATGCACCTCTCCTGGCACTGGTCCTAACCCTAATACCAATGACAAGAGATTTTATAATGTGGGCCTGGAGTTGGCCAAGGCCTTGCAACTGCCCACGGTGGATTCCCCTGTGACTAGCTCAAGCATCAACTTCGGGGACTCCTAAAGAGCCAGAGGATGTGCTGAAAGGGGATGACAAGTGGTCTGAGCAGGCCCTGCAAAAGCCTTATCAGGCAGCTGCCTGGACTGTCCAGGTCTCAACAGTGGTCTTGTTCTTCATGCAAGCTGGCTAAGACAATGCTAGACTGCATACTGGCAGAGGACATTAGAGCACATCAATATTTGAATAAAATCATTGCTGTCACTGAGTTTACAGCAGATGCAACACTTAATTTGGCTAAGTTTGCTACCAAAGGTATGGCGTCCTCAGTGACAGCGCAGAGATTGTTATGGCTCTGCAACTAGCAGGTGGACTCTAGGAGGAAATGGAAAGTAGCTTCAGCCCCACTAGAGAGGGACAAGTTATTCGGAGATTCACTGGAGCCCTTTCTGCTGGAGATCAGGGACAAGAGGAAGATAATTCCTTCCATCTTCAAAAGGTCTGAGACGAGGCAATCTCCATACTTCTGTCCCTCTTCTTTTCGCCTAGGTTCTGTTTCAGAGGGTCTTTCCAGCCCGCAAGAGCAACAGCCGGAGTGTTCAAGTAGACAACTACCACCATCCCAAAGCAACCAGCCCTTTCGAGGCAGAGGGGGTCATCCTTTCCAATGTTCCAAGTGACTGCATGTCTAACTCCCCCCCCCCAATCAGAGTCCATCTTTGCTTCTCAATGGGAGAATATAACATCTGACGCCTGGGTTTTGCACACTATGAGGTCAGGACTTCGTCTTGAATTCCTCTCCTCTGAGGTTCTTTATTCGCTGTCCCGTTTCTCAGAATAATGCTAGGAGGGTCCTCATGGAAACCGCCATTCAACACTTAGTGGATATCCAAGTTATCCAGGTGGCACCAGAGGATCAGCAAGGGGAGGGATTCTATTCCGTTATTTGTCATCCCAAAGACCTCAGGGGGTTGGAGAGCAATCCTGGACCTCAAATATCTTAACAACTATATCCTTTACCGGCCTTCCAAAATGTAGTTGCTCCAGACCATCCTAGGAGGGAGATTTCCTCACATCAATAGATCTGATGGAGGCTTACCTCCAAGTGCCAATTTTGGCCTTAACATCGCAAATCTCTGTTTCCATTACAACAGACAGCATTACCTGTATTGGGCCCTACCATTCGAGCTTTCTTCAGCCCCCAGGGTACTTACCAAAATACTGGCTGCCCTTGCGGCTTGGCTTATTTACGAGCTCTGCTAGTGAGAGTTCATTGTTATCTGGACGATATATTGATACAATTGTCCTCAAACCTCACTGCCAGGAGAGACCTTCAAATTATTTTACAGGTGCTGCAGTCGTATGGATTTTCAATAAGTATTAAGAAGAGCCATCTGCTTCCAATCACCCGTCTTCTCCACCTGGGGGTGGTCATAGACATAGTTTCCTGCAAAGTCTTCCTGTCTCCAGAGTGACAAGTGCTTGTAGTCCTTAGTGAAGCAGATTCAGCAGCAATGCACAGTGCCTGTCTCTACTGTCTCAGCTCCTGGGCAAGACAGTATCTTGTATATCCAACGTCCCATGGGCTCGACTCCATGCCCAGTCATTACAGTGGTTTCTCCTGCCCAATCAGAGGTCAGGGAGGAGTCATTCATCGATCAAGGTCTTGGTTCCAAAATCGGTTCTCTGATGTTTCTGGTGGTGGTAGTCCCCAGCCAAATCAAATATTAGATCAAATATTAAAGGCGCCCAGCTGCAGGGTTATCACCACAGATGCCAGCCTTTATGGTTGGGGAGTGTGTCTGCAATCAGAAATGGCTCAAGGTCGGTGGTCTCAGCTGTACAGCACTTGACCAATCAATTGACTGGAGTTCAGGCCATTCACCTGGCCCTCAGGCAGTTTTGGGACAAAATAGCAGGGACTCATGTCCTTATATTGATGGACAATGTGGCCGCCAAGGCACACATCAACTGTCAAGGGGGAACCAGATCCAAGAATCTTATGCAGGAGGCACAGAAGTTAGGCTTCTGGGTGGAGAGGCACCTGCTGTCCCTCAGGGCGGAACACAATTCGGGGGCAACAATGTACAAGCCAACTGGCTCAGGAGAGCCAAAATAGACCACTCAGAATCTCTATCCGGATTTATTCAGAGAGATGACGGAGATTTTCGGAACACCGGCCATAGACTTGTTTGCCTCTCCAGTCAACGCCCAACTGCCCAGGTACTTCACCAGGTTCGCCACACTGGGGGTGGAGGGTATCAAATGCCCTTCAGAGCCAGCAGCCATGGGGTCTCATGTACACCTTTCTGCCTCTTCCTCTCATTCCAGCTGTAATCAGGAAGATGTCAGAAAGGGAGATTTTACTCCTGGGCCCTCCCATTGGCTCAGGCATCCCTGGTTCATGGATTTGGTGAACCTATTGGTGGCTTGACCTTGGAGGATCCCCCTTCCAAGATTTCCCTCAGCCAGCTTCATCTGAAGCGCCAATGGCTCCAGCTGGCCATTGGGCAATTGAGTGGGAATCCTTAGTCAAGGACAGTTTCTCTTCTAAGATAATTGCAACGATCCAGGCATCTAGGAAAGTATCAACTAATCGCATATATGATGCCACTTGGGAGGACTTTTTGCCTCTGGTGTACTAAGACTCGTACGGCCACTTTGGCTTCTATAAGCAATGTTCTAGAATTCCTCCAGGACGGACTGGACAGAGGGCTCTCACCCAACACTTCGCAGACAGATGGCAGCTTTGTCTTCAGTCTTATCAGCGGGTACATTGGAGTTTCTCTCCCACCATCCCTTGGTTCGTAGGTTCCTCAAAGGAGCTACGAACCTGCATATCTATGGCCTACAAGACTCGGGGTCTCCCTGTGCTCAGTAGACTTACCACTCACTCAACAAGGAGTGCAGCCACAACTGCAGGCTTCTATAGAGGAAATATGCTGGGCTGTCACTTGGTCATTGCCTTCCCCATTTATCTGTCATTACCATCTGGGCACTTTCGCTTCTGTGGATGCAGTCTTTGGCAAGATGAATGCTCCAGAGGGTTGTCTCAGAGCAGACAAGACTTGGACCCAACCTAACCCTCCCAGGGACATGCCGGCTTTGGTAGGTCCCTAACATGGACTCTCGCAGCAGTCTAATTGAGAAAGGGTCATGCTCATTCTCATTGGACTGCAAGAGAGTCCAGCCCCACCATAAGGTCTGGTAGCTTGGGGGGGGGGGGGGGCTATCTTATTTTTTTCAGAAGATACGACACATCTGTCAAGATCCCTTCGCTGAAAGCTGGGTAACCAGGGCAATGGAGGCAGGGCTAAACAGCTTGGCAGACTCAGTCACAAGACAAAGGAGGCTGGGTTTTCCCTTTCCCTCGCAGTCCAACGAGAATGGGGTCTCAGGTAAGCCAACACCTTTATTTATTTTAACTTTAGATGTGTTAACTAGACATATTAGACAGGACCCAGAAATAAAAGGAATGGAAATTTAAAAAAAAAATATATAAATTGCAAGCCTTTGCTGATGATCTAGTTTTTATATTAGAAGAACCAACAGAATCAGGTCCAAAATTGATGAGAAAAACTGGGAAATACGGAGGTGGCAGTGATGAAAATAAAGGAAAAAACTAAGGTAATAATTAAGAATCTTATGGAAAAAAAAAAGGAACTGACAGAGGAAAAATAGGATTGCAGATAGTAAAGAAAGTCAGATATTTAGGCATCCAATAGCAAGGTGTGCAATGATAAAAGAGAACAATTATGTAAAACTAATGCAGCAAATTAAATTAGACTTAGAAAGATTGACGAACATTCAATTATCTGATAGGGAGAATAGCCGCCGTGAAAATGAATATACTGCCAAAATTGCTTTTCCTATTTTTCAAACAATATCAGTAAGAGTAGAGAAGATATTTTTTGATGATTTAAACAGAACAATTCTGAAATACACATGGCAAGGTAAAAAAGCCAGAATAAAGTTAAAAATGCTGCAGGAAGCTAAAAGTAATGGAGGTTTTGGACTCCCAGACTGGGAACTTTACTATCGGGTGTCAGCTTTGGCATGGATAAAAGAATGGGTGAATCTGAAACATAGGCTAGTACTATTAGATCTTCAGCTAGGCTGGCATGCTTGCCTATGGTATGGCAGGAGTATGGCACACAGATACTTTCAAGGTCACTATGTAAGAAATACACTACTTAATGTATGGAAAAAATTAAAACACATTATGTAATATTCTCTAAGCCCCTTGAGTCGTCATGGGTGAATAGACAGCAATACAAATTAAATAAATAAATAAATAAAATGAAAATTCCAGTCTGGCTCTCCACCACAAACCTTATATCCAAACCTTATACCAAACCTTATCAACTTTGAAAAAATTTTATTCTATAAAGATATTTTGAATAAAGATGGTAAATTAAAAACTAAACAACAATTACAGAGTCAAGGGGTGGATTTAGATTTGTGGTCACTCCAGATACAAACAAGATATGAGAATGATGTTAAAACATGGAATCTAAATAAAGAACCAACAGCTCTAGATAAAATACTAAGATGAAAAACTGATTAAAAAATCATATAATTCATTGATTACAAAATGGAGAAGGAACAAATCAAAGAAACCATGATTGTTTGGGCAAAAAAATTCGGTTATAATATAGAATTAGAGAGGTGGCAAAAACTATGGGATAGGAATTATTAACTGACAATGGCTTTGGCATATAAAGAAAATTTATACAAAATGTTTTATAGGTGGCATCTACCACCGGCAAGATTGGCAAAAATGTTCTATAACTTGTCTGCAAAATGCTGGAAATGTAATCATAACCAAAGAACTTACTACCACATGTGATGGACTTGCACCAAAGCAAAACAATATTGGGAGAAAATAGAGCTGGCTGGAAAAGATAATTAAACAGAAGACAGATTGGAAACCAGAAGTGTATTTGCTGGGCATAATCCCAGAGTGTTATGTTAAAGGATCTGCATTTAATTTTACATATACTGACAGCAGCAAGGATTAGCTATGCAAAATTCTGGGAAAATGAGAATACCCCACCAGACAAGGAGATAATTAGGAAAATTTTAGAATGTGCTGAGATGGACAAATTAACCTTAAAAATAAAAAAAGGCTCAAAATACTACTTGATATGGAATAAATTCTATGACTGGTTAAAGACAAAGGGTAGAAGTGAGAGAAAGAAAACAATGAATGTTTTTTATTAAAAAGAGATGGTAACAATATTATATAATATTATAAGTATCCTTATTAAAAAATGGGACAATATTTTTATAGTACTAGCTATGGTTCTTATTCTTGTAAATAACAGACTCTGACAAAATGCTGTATTCTAAAATGTTTATGTATAAAAATTAAAATAAAAAAGTAATGCAACTCACCAGCATTCATATAACCTCCATGATTGGCTCCACCAAATCCACCTCTGCCCCGTCCCCGTCCCCGTATATTTCCTCCTCTGCCCCGGCCCCGCATGCTTGGAGGAGGAGGTACTTCAGCATGCATAAGTCCTGCCATACCATAGCCTGGATTATGCTGTTGAAATTAGAAAAATATGAGTGTTTATTCCTGGCTCTGGCCACATAAAAGCATCTGAAAACTGCATATTCAAATGTGCTTTAAAATATCTATCAAACTTTTAAGCCTCAGTTTTTAAAGAAATGCATGGATTATTTCTGATATAATCATAAACTGTAGTGCATATGCCTACCTTTACAGGAAATTTGGGTCCACCTCGTGCTGGCATAGGGGCTCTTTTCTTCTTCTGCTCCATTGGAACAGGTGCATCTGGAAAAAGCTTTTCTAATGCAGCCAGTGCAGCATAAGCTTTTGCCACCTTTTTATTTGAACCAGCTCCTTGGAACTTCTGGCCATCAACCTCAACCTTTGAAATGAGAAATGATTTCAGGAACAGAACTGCAACTTCGACAAAATATAACAGCAATTATGAATAGTTTTGTGGTCCAAGTCATCTCACCTCCATCACAAATCGTTTGTCATGACTGCCACCAGTTTCTGAAATCAGCTCATACTTTAAGCCACGTCGTTTTTCATTGAGTTCCATAACTGGATTTTTTCCATGCTTGGTCAGTATTGGTCCCTGCTGTTTCACATTCTAAGTAAAAACATCACAATAAAAATGTCTGATTAAATGTTAAAAGCACTAATATTTCCTCCAATATTTCAAAACTATAACTTACAAGTTAAAGAAAGGTAAGCGCCCACCAATTCCATTATTCTGGCCCTAAATTTATAAAGTATCTAAATAAGCCAGCACAGATCTATTGGCTTTTTAGCCAGTTTGTTAGAAATATCCTCAATGCATGGCAGCATGCTCTGGACAGAAGCTAACATAGACATAGATCACTAAGATTTGCATGTAGTTGTACAGTACAGTGGAACCTCGGGTCGCGAATGCTTCTGTTCGGGACCAAATTGGGTGACGACCAGAATTTTCAGAAGTTTTGCTTCTGGTTGTGAACAGATCTTCAGGTGGCAACCAAGCAACCCCCTAAAAATTGCTGTGGTGATTTTCCCTTTGGCGCCATTTTGTTTTTTTTGGTCCGTGCATGTGCAGATGGTCGTGTTTCTGGTCATGACCAAATCAGGTTGCAACTGTACTCCTGGAACGGATTACAGTCGCGACCTGAGGTTCCACTGTATCATAAGAGCACAGTGATAACATAGTTTAGCAATTATTTCCTTAAGCAGACCATAGAATATAACACAGAAAGTTTTCTAGAAAATGTGATTCTATGAGGAACACCCTCAGAAGTGTTTTAGTGATAGGAGAACTAAGTAGAATGAAGCAAAGCACACAAAAAATAATAATTTTAAAATTTATAAAATGAAATCCAAACAGAACACTTAGATATGAAGCACCTAAGAACATAGTAAGTCATGTTCACCTCTGTTTGCTCTGAAGGAGAAGCAGCACTAGGAGTACAAATAATTTCCACTACAGGAGGAACAGCAACTGCAACTGGTTTCTGATCAGTTTCTTCTGCTGATTCATCACCTCTCTCTTTGCCTTCCACACCTGTAGGCAGTCCCATGTCTTGCAGAACCTAAAACAAGAAATTAGCTATAATTGTTCTAGTCTATTGTACAACTTATCAGCGTTAAACAATCTTATTGCCTATCCTGAAGGAACAATCCACACTCACTTACAAACAGAAGCGATCCATCTTTCATCTGTTGGCTGTTCAGCTCTTGACTTTAAGAGGCTGTGTTTAGTCTCTACATGGCAAAGCCAGATAATGAAGGGAGCAAATAAAAAAGTCTGATTTCATTTATATTTAAATTTTATTGAAAGTAAATTAGGGGTATAGGGCCATGGCCCATTCAGAGCCAAACTGCGGAAATGGATAGCAACTGCACATGTGCAGCTCCACTTGCGCGAGCAGCAGGCAAGTGCACGTTTGTGAAGCTCCATTTGTACAAGCCTGCTGCTCATGCAAATGGAGCTGCAGTCGTGAGAACCATCCCCTTTCTCCCCCTCCCCGATCCACAGCCAGAAAGGATGGCGACCGCTGAATTAAATTATTAATATACAGCTACACCTCGACTTACAATTGAGCCCAAAATTTTGGTTGAATTTTACCCCATTTTCAACCTTTATTGCCACAGTTGTTAAGTGAATCATTACAGATGTTAAGTTAGCAACACAGTTAAGTGAATTTAGCCTCCCCACTGACTGCCAAAAGGTCACAAAAGGTGATCACATTGCCCCTGGACAATGCACTGTCATAAATATGAGTCAATTGCCAAGCATCTGAATTTTGATCATGTGAGCCAGGGAATGTTGCAACTGTCTTGTGAAAAATAGTCATAAGCCACTTTTTTCAGTGATGTAACTTCAAGCAGTCACTAATTGAACTGTTGAAAGTCGAGGACTGCCTGTAATCACTTCCAATAAAATTGAATAGCAAAAGTTATAGGGATTCTAAAAAGTCTCCTTTTACAGAATTGCCTCCCACCAACAGGCAAGACTTAAATTGTTAAGTTTGTTAATTCAGCTAATGCCAAATCATAATAAACACAAACATATACTAGATACAAAGACGCACACAAAAACACATTTTAAATTCTGGCTTCTTCCTCATCCATTACATTTTTGTGAAATTTGAGAATCTGGATGATCTTAGTGGCTAAGGTGCTGGGCTAGAACAAGGAGAATCCTCCTCCTCCTCCCTTAGACATAAAAGCTGGCTAGGTGATATGGACCAGTCACCTTTTCTTAGTCCACAGAAAATAGGGGAACAGGAAAAATATAAAGTATGTATGCATCCCTGAGTTGCCAAAAATAAAGCTGGAATAAGAATCAAATAAGTAAGCAGACACCAATTCATTTTCTGAAAATAAATTAAGGTATCTTTAAAAGCAAAGGCACTTATTACAATTACTCTTTACCTTGACTGCTACATGCAATTTGGCTGTTTTTTTGGAAGGTCCTGAAGCTTCATAAGTGATGCCATCAACTTCCACAGACATAGTAAATATAGGAGCATGAACTGGACCTGTCTGAGATACTAGTTTATATTGAAGTCCAGGTTTTAGCTGATTCAGTTTCATAAGAGCATTCATAGCTTGTGGAGGATCTGACTTTTCCTCTGAAGAAAAGAAATTTATTTTTAGATTACAACATCTTCATATGAGAGCCTATGCATTAATACTGCCAACTGCTAAATGCAGTCTTTATTGCTATCAAGCAAAAGCATAAAGCCCATCAATTTATGAGAACTTCCTACTATTCATCTAGTTACATATAACACTGTAACCAAAGTGACCATCTTAGTGAACACCTAAAATCTAAGCAAACCTACCTCTTGTCAACTCAATACCTTTTTTCTGAATCTTCTTTTTCTTTTTGCTTGGAGATTTCTCTTCTCCATCTTCTTCCATAGGACGTTTTAAAGGAGTGATGGCATATGTTGTACTAGGAGGGATCTGGACTGGTAAGATTAAAAAATTCAAAACTTCAGTACACTGGCCAATAAATCTCTGAGAAATAAAGTTCGCAAGTTTCAAAACGTACCAGTGTAATCAACTGGATTTTCATTTTTGGGTTTCTTGGGCATCTTTGATGGCAATGGATCCATCCCCAAGACTTTGTGAAGCTGGCCAAAAGCAGCAAGCCTCAGAGCATGCTAGAAAGATATAATGGATGTTATTGAGAAGTCACTCTGCTCCCAACATCTATTAAAACAACACCCAGTCCCAGTATTTCACATAAACATCTTTAAAAAATCATAGTTAAGTACTCTAGAACTTAAAGAGTTAAAAACCTGATACCTCATTTCTGGCAATCAATAAAAGCCTCCTATATTAGTGAAATGGGACCCTTTTCTAATAAAAGCCAGCCTCGTGGAGGTTACTAGCTACCAGTAAGAACTCATTGCGGTTTTGTAACATCTGTAATCAAAACTATACCTGAGCACTCTGTGTGATATCTTCCCTTTGTTGTCTGTCTAGATGCCCAATAGCATCAGTGGCTTCTTTTTCACAAGGATCATAAATACCAGAACCATCTGAAGGCAGGAAACAAGGAAGATATGCAGAGAATTATCCTAGGATCTCTATGTAAACTTGAATATTCCCTTAGTATCACCTAACACTCAAAATTGTAAGCATGGTTGATAATCTGATCTACTCTAAATTGCAGACCATTAAGCCCAACAATGTGGCAAACTTGCTGATGTATAAAAATGTTCCAAAATGGAATTGAAAATAGTGGGTCCAAAGAATATCTACTCAATATATCATTATATCCTAAATACAGAATGTTAAATGAAACAGATGATCAACTCTAACTTGCACTAGTTAAGAGAACAAATATCCACTGAAATTCTCAACAGCCAAGGACCATCTAACCTGGCATAACTATTCCGGATGCAAGGCATTCAAGAACTCTTCTCAGTGCCTCACCAGCTCCCATGGGCCGATTGGCTGTTCCAATTGATTTCTCACAAAGCAACTCTAGAGGCTGAAAAGAAATTTCCAAAACAATGAAAATAGCAGAACAATTATCAAAATTTATAATACAAATACAGATCTTTCTGATCAAAGCTTTGTTATCCATGATAGGCAATTGCAGAATATGCAGGCAGTCCTCATTCAGCAGTTTAACTATGGTTTGCAGTTACAACAGTTATGAAAAACTAATTTTGCAATCTGTCATTTCACTTATTTGTTTCGTATAAGATCTGTAAAGCAAAGGAAAGTTGAAGTCCATAAGCACAGGTGTAATATTATTTAGCAATTACTCTGCATAATGACCAAGTTGCCAGTGCTAATTATGGTTGCTTAAACAAGAACTACTTCTAATTTAAAGTTAGGAAATGAATCTTACTCAGACTTTTCCCCTACTATAAAATGCTATTTTCTTCTCTGCTAATTTTGCAAGCTTTTGTCTGGGATAAGAACCCAGGCCATTTAGAACAGAAAATTGATATTGAGTTAATGTATTCACTTTTTATTTCACATTAAGTAAAAATAGTTTCAGATTTTTCCACAATCAGGCTTAAATTAGAAAGGATTAGAAAGGAAGATTTATTACTCAAGGGTTCTCCTGGATTGAGTTCTTGCTTCATCAACACATGAAAACATAGCATGCCTAGCTTCAGCTGACATATTAACTGTGGCTGTACCTTTGGCAAGGGTATGGGCTGTCCTTAATGTCTACTTGGAAAACTGCAACTGCTCAAAAATGTGATGGTCTACATGTTTGCTAGAGCCAGTTTTGTATGGTGGTTACAGCACCAGAGTAGAAACTGGGGGACTGTGATTTCTAGTCCCACTTTAGGCACTTTTTCTCTTTTTCATGAAGAAGGCAATGGCAAACCACTTCTGAAAAATCTTGCCAAGAAAACTACAGGGTTTTTTTAAAAATGTGTTTGCTAGAGCTCACATCAGAGGACATTTAACAGTAATTGTTCTGCACTTATTCTAGATTCTAGGTATAAGTTAAGGTGCCAGTACTGATCCATGACTTGTCGTGTGGATATGGGTTACCATGTGGATATCTTCAGAACTGTCTGAATCAACCATTATCAGTAAGAGTTAAGAATAGCTAGGGAGACTCTTCCTATAATCCCACATTTCCAAAAGGCTTGGGAGGCTGAGGCTAATTGGTGCTGCTTTTCTATGGCAATGTTTTGTTTTTATTTATATATTTAGAAATACAGAAAAGCAACTGATTGTATCAGGATCTTCTCTTAAACCAGCACTGCTATTTAAGTACCCTTAAGATGTTTGCAGATTATAGATAATAGAAACAAAATGTTGTCAGACATGCAAAATGTATGTCAATAGTATTTCTTTTTCCAAATAAGTTCTTTGAAATAATATTCAGATAGGGATGCATAAATGCAATGTCTAATATTGTTTAAATTCTATTCATAACTATCAAAATAATTTAGACTTCTCATGATCGCAAAGCTACTTTTATAAAAGTCTACATTTTATCAGAGTAAAAAGATGAAACATTTATCAAGTAGAATCTGAGAAATGCAGAACTGCAAATTGTTGCAGAATTTACTATTATGTCTTGGACATAGTCCATCACTGCCTATCACTGATAGGTATTTGAGTTTTATTCAATCTCTTTAACATGCATTTTCTTTATAATTGCAAATTCCTTACAACTGCAAGGAAATAACAAAAGCAGATTGACAGTATTAAGTGGTGATCCATGAGACTGCATGGTCTTCAAATCATTTTGTTGCAAACATTAGGATTTAAGTTACTACTTGAGAATATGTTTGCCAGCAACAGACCAGCTTGCCTGTAGGTAAGCAATGTGTATGTGAATGGAAGAGGGAAAAAGCCTAACAGCATCCACTGTCATTAGCTACAGTATCAGATAGAATCATGATATAATAGGCATTCAACACTTTTATTAAGAAATAAAAAACATTCTACAATAGTTTATTATTGACTTCACTTTTAAAAGCATAGGACTTCAGGTTTAGAACTCAATCACTTATTAGAACCTTAACAGATAGGTTCAATAATATTTGAGAGTGGTTAAGTAATATATTTCTGAACATTCAAGAGAAAACCTAGAAAAAAATTCCCAACTTCCATCATCTATAGTAGCTTGCGCTGCACAAGAACTTGTTGACAGAGACCACATTAGTCAATTCACAGGAGTTCTGAAAAGATGGGGACATTTTAAGATTGCCTAACTTAACAGATGCTTTTTATTGTTTAAAAATTAGAATAGTCTGTCACTGTGTATACAACACTTTTATCATTACACATTTGTAAATTGTAAAGGAAATTTAACTTATTAGATTACCCATCCTCTAAGTGGAGCCCAAGTAGGAACACGGGTACAGAGATCTCTCAGCACTCTGATGACTATGACACATGATTTCAAGCCATTTGCCCTGGCCTAGAACAAATTAATAAGCAGGAAGGGGTCAGTAATGAATGTGAAAATCAATCTGAGACAAAACATACATTTTTGTAGTGCTACTTTGTCAAGGGTAAACTATGTATACATTTCCATAGCTTTTTATTTCTATATTTTTCTGTTACTGTGTATGAAAACTTACTCTTAGCACAAAGCAGCAGCTAGGAACTATGCCATTTCTCTGAAAAGTTAAATTCATCAAGTGCTTCTTTAGCAACTGTGTATTTAACAGATGCTAAGTTCTGCACATCTACAGCTCACATTAAAACATTTTAACAAAGTTAGGCAATTACAACTTACAGGTTTTCTACTTAAAGACAAATATAAGAACAAAATGCAAACCTGAAACCACTTGGCGTGTCGGAGTGACGCCAAGGCAGCAAGGCATTTCTGCCTGTCCAGAACGTCCGGTGAGTCGTTGACTGATAGCGTTTCTATTCGTGGGTGGAATAAGAAGACAAGGTACAGTTTGACCAAGGGGGTTCTGTCGGGTGGAGAGGGGATGAGGCAGTTTCCTAAAGGGCAGCTGAGGCTCCCCGAACTTTGATCTAAAGCCTGTACTTGAAAGTATTGCCTCAATACATTTTTTTCATCCTTATGAAGTGATAACTAAGTAAGGAGAACAATGTGAGGCATTAACTCATTTTAATGCAGGGAAAGAAACCTTACAGAAAAGGATAGCTTTTAGACTATTGTAACCAGGCTATAGAACTAGACTAACCAACAAAATGGAAGGTTAAAATTAGATTCCCACTTAAATCCAGTAGTAGTAGTACATAACTAAGAGCTTTTCTACAAGGAACCCCCTCCTCCCACAAGGCTTGACTGCCCTGGCCCCAGCCCATGACAGAGTGCGTCCTGTTGGTCAAAGGTCCAGCGTCCCTAAAATTGACAAACTAGAAGGCTTGGTAGATGTGTCAGATATCAAACCATAAACAATCAGGGAACAAATAATAAGTCTGTGCTGCAGCAAAATTAAAAAAGAAGGCAAGTTCAGTCATTTAAAAGATTTCAGTGTTTTAGCATACTGCTCTTCTGGCTATTGAAAAAATCAATGTTAAATTACAATCAAAATGCCAATGTGAATTCCATCTCATGGGATCTAGCAATTAAACTATATGAAAGCCATGCATGAGAATAGCAACTACGTAATATGCTAGACATATTGCAGTTATCAAATACTAAATGTGAACTGCTTTTTGTGACTCAGCTATATGGTTATACTTATATATGTATGTGAATTAGCCCCTATTTAAATAAAAAATATAGTAATTTTATTCAAAACTCTGCATTGTATTTTAAAATTCAATTGAACACTCCAAAGTTAAGGAGAAAAAGCATAGAAAAATAATCATTTTTGCTGCAACACAAACTGCTTGATGTAATACACTCAATTTCACAAACATGCAAAAATTTAAAAGTAAAATGTCAATATTTTAAGAGATTTGGGTTTGCACATGTATCATCTATAATTATTCACATTTAATAAAAAAAAACTATTATGCACAAGTGAACTAACACACTTGTAGAAAGGCTAGACCAAAAGGCCTAAATGTTTAAAAAAGGCATTTCATTTGGAAATATCACTCAAGTTCTAGAAGACTGCGTCAGATGATCCATAATCAAGAAATTGTAAAACATTGTGACACAAATTGACTTGCATGAAATTGCTCTGCCTAATCAAGAAACTGTACACCATAATAATTAGAAAAGTCAGTTTGGAAAATCATTCTGGGACTGCTAGCAACTTTCAGTCTTCCATACCTCCAGCTAACATTTTTTCCATTTCTTCTCTGACAACAGGGGATGTCAAGTGAATAGTAAGTGTCAGTGGAGGTTCTTTTGTATTCTTAATTGTAATTGCAGCATCACTGACAGATTGAATAATTTCATATTTGTCTTCAGTAATAGCCTGAAACACAAGAAAATACTTTATATTCTTAGCTTTTTGTCTCTTCCAAACATTCAATTTAGAGTTCGGGGACAAAAACAGTCCTTTCAAAATAATTAATACAATCAGTAGTGATTTAGGATCAATTATACCTCAGGGATGTCCACCTTCTATATCAGCAACTAAATCTTCAAAGTAATATACTCTTTGTGATTTTACCATCTTAGTAAAGTTGGGGGGGGGGAGGAGGAAGGGAATAACCAGTTGGTTTTGAGGACAGCCCAACACTGAAAAACCGACTAAAAGCTTTTTGCCTGGTTTTTAAGTATCTTGCAAATGTGGAATAAATGCTGAAAAAGCGGTATTTAGAAAAACTATTACCACTGCTGATTTACATTATATTTAGTCACAGTAGTACATCAACCATTATTGAGAACTGTGAAAGAATATTTCCAAAGCAATCTAAAACTATTTTGCACTATGTATTGTTCTAAAATAATGTTAACAGGGTTATTTATACAGACACTGAACCCCCCAATTGGATCTGAGTAATTTGAATATGATTTAAATATCCAAATAATTAAGAAACTCAAACACATCTATACACATTTTGCATACACATAAATGCATTTGTTTAATATAACATGGCACCACATCTGCATAATCATCAGAAGAGACAAGACAAGTAGACAATTTCTTAAACAGTATAAAGGTAGTCCTCGACTTACAATTCATTTAGTGGCCATCCAAAGTTGCGTCACTGAAAAAGGTGACATATGAGTTTTGCACTTATGACCATTGTAGCATCCACATGGTCACATGATCAAAATTAGATGCTTGGCAATTGGTTCATACCTATGAACATTGCTGTGTCCCAAGGTCATGTGATCACCTTTTGTAACCTTCTGACAAGCAAAGTCAATGGAGAAGCCAGGTTCACTTAACAATCAGGTTACTAACTTATCAACTGCAGTGATTCATTTAACAATTGGCAAGAAAGGTCGTAAAATGGGACAAATTTCATGTAACAAATGTTTCACTTAGTAACAGAAATTTTGGGCTCAATTGTGGTCATAAGTTGAGGACTACCTGTATTTAAAAAGTAGGTGGTGAATGATTCAATGCCTAGAAAGTTTTAATCATGAAAACATTACACAACTAGGAGTATTCTAAATGGCTGTATGAGGTATCACAACAGCTTGAAGAGGTTCTAATTTATGAACATTTGAACACTGCAAGGAATACCAAACTTCAAAGTTAGTTCAATCCACAGAACCAACTGTTTGTTATATACATATTAAAAATATTAGGATAGTACACATTAGCCTATTTTTATACTCACAGCAAGCTGTGTGCTGAGATTGTCGGCTACTTTTTCCAAAAGACCAATAGTGGGTTTCTCTTTACATAACAGAACCAGCTCAAGATCCAAGTCTCCCTTCAGCAAGAGGCCTTTTGCTACAAGACCAACACGCATCACTCCACGAAGTGTCCTAGTCAAGTGCTCTGTAGTCTTCTGATCACTATAAATATATATATATATGTATTTATATATATATATAGCCAAAATAGACCAACTCTTCCTTTATATATTTGTTCAGCCAAATTTTCAATGAACAGGAAAGATACTAAGTTGATTAAGCTGCAAACCTGCAATATTAAACTGTGTGTTGGTTCTTGCAAGCTCATTCATTTAGAATCAGACCATTACTCAATATATTATCAACCAATTATTTTTCCTACTAATTATCCTGCACATGAATCTTTCTATATGGAAAAGAAACAAAATTGGTTTTATGCAATGCTAATATTGTATTGTTCAATAATGTTCAAGTAGAATAATCATGTAATATTTCTATCAATATTTATTTATTAAATTATACCAATAAACCATCTACTTTACTAGACCAACAGTTTAAAATTGCAAAGTATTTTCCCAAATGGCTGGAAGCTATGATCAGGCACCCTTGACTATAGCTTCATTTCTAGCACAGGTTGTATTTGTTCAGTGCTGATTGAATAAAGAAATGCCCATTTAAAAAAAAAGTATATATTGCAATAGAGATCCATGATTTCAAGTAATCCTTCTCCAAAGTTAGAGAAACATCTAAACAGGATACCATGTTTACATACCCTGTTGAATTTGTTTAGTTCTTTTTCTCTCTCTAATTCTGAAGAGGAGGTTAGAAGCAATTTTCCTCTGATCACTAAGTATGTTAGCAGAGTTTCTCAGCAATATCTAAATATACCTAGGGGAATTTTAATGTCAGCATCAGAGGTACATAATTTTCATTCATAATATTGCAACCCATCATGAATCAGAGCTGGAAGGGACTTTGGAGGTCTTTCTAGTCCAACCTCCTACTCAAGGCAGAAACCTTTATAATCCCAGACAAATGGTCTTCCAATCTATTCCCCAAAACCTCCAGTGATTGAGCACCTACAATCCAGGAGGCAAGATAGTTTAATTGCTATCAGAAAATTTATCCTTACTTCTAAGTTGGATCTCTCTTTGACAAGATTCAATCCATTACTTCTTGTCCTGCCCTTTGGTGCCCTAGAATAAGTCAATCCCCTCTTTGTGACAGCCCTCAAATACTGGAAGACAGTTAGCCTCCAGACCTTTTATCATCTTTGTTGCTCTTCTCTGCGCTTTCCAGGGTCTCAACTGTGGTATAAAGTGGTATTATCACTTTATGTGATCTTGAAGAGAAGAACATGACAAAAACTATGAATGCCCGCTTTCTGCCTTGCCAGAACTTGCACCAGCAGGCTTTTGGTCATATTAGATTATTATATACAATATAATTATATACAACATTAGATCTCTCTGGAATAACAGAAAGGATTTCCTGCCCAATAAGTAAAATGTAGTTTGTGTGTATAAATATTTATTTTAGTTTTCCAGAAAGTTGGTGGTCTGTCCATAGTTTCAACATTTACTAAGCCACCGTGTTGACATATTAGCACAGGGATGTTTATTCTTTTGTCATCAAGAGCCGCACTACTTTCCCATGTTGTTCTGTACAGCTAAGAGCCAATGCCACTGTTGTGTGATGTCAGGGATCAAAGGTGGGAAATCTTATTCATCTATCTGAATTGGGGCAAACATTTCTGCAGTGGTGGGGTGTATCTTTGGGTTTCAGTATTTTATTTTTCAGTCCCCTAAAGATTGCAGTTGCCAAGGGATGGGACAGTTCCTAAAATGCTTAACTTGCTTTTTTTTCTTGAAATGTTAAGGACCAAACTAGTCTATTAAGCAAAATATGAGAATTAATACATCCACCTACTCAAAAATAATAAAAAATATGCTATTAAATATGGGTTCTGTTGGGTATAGCATTGATACACCAACTAAGTTTGGGTGAATAAATATATAAACCAAGGTTTGGGTGTTTGTAACTTGTAGCTTTAAGCACCAAAACTGCTTGTAATTAACTAATTAAGGGTGCGGTTACAAACGGCAATAAAAGGCAGTAAGAGAAACGTAACTCTCTCTCTGCTTGTTTTGTCTGCTTGCTACTGTTTGTTTGCTACTGTTTGCTACAACTGTTTGAATACCTGAACGAAAGGACTATATCATTGATGTGCTGATATCCTGTGAATACTCAGCGTTGTCTTCAAAAGGAAAGGTATCAAAGGAGAAGATATCTTTACAAGCAGATAAGGATATAGAACTGACTAGTAAATGGACTAAGTTACTGAATGGATATATTTGTGTATGACATATGGACTGATTGACAATGTTTAAACTCTAATAGGATTAAACAACTATTTAAACTACAAAACAGTGTTTGTCATCAGTGTGTGTAAACTCTAGGGCCCTTCCTCTCTCATTTGGCTGCCTGGCTTGACTGCTGCTGCACATTCTGTTTTTTGGGGGTTTGTCCCAAATAACTAACAGGTTCTCTCAAATAGGGAGAGGGAAGTGAATATGCAGGCTACTGAATGCCCCCCATCGTGGTTCCATCTGTTTTGTTATTTTGAAAGTCAGAAAATACGCCACTATTTCTCACTCAAGTTATTAGTGTGATTTCTGGATATCATTAAAGCAAAAGAGATAGTGGTTAGTCCTAGAAACATTAGCTTGTGAAAGTTCAAAATTCTCTTTGCCTATATTTGTTTTAAAAGACATGTTGGGTGAGGGCTTCCGGTTGGGTGCTGTGTCAGTGCGGAGCTGAGGAGTGGATTGCCGCTCTGAAAGATTCCAATTTTCGCTAGTTGGTGGCTTTTTGGAGCGTGTCAGACCCCGGAGGGGTAGGCAAAGAAAGGGGAAGACACGGAGGTCTTGGGGAGGTGCCGCGATCCTGGAGACTGGAAGAACCCCCACGAAAACCAACGGCAGAAGAGGGAGATCATGACGATCATAACCAGAGACGCAGCAGCCCAGCCGATTAAAATAAGCAAAAAGAGGGAAACAGCAGGCTGAGCACTGGAAAGGTGTATTTAAAGATTTTCAGAATATTGGTGAATATCGTAAAGGAAGCTCCAATTTGAGTGGTGTGGTGAAGCGGCAGAACTATTGACAGGAGCACTGACCAAAACAACGGCAGAGATTTATGCTGACAAATGGAACTGTGAAACTTGAGGAGACGAAGGGTGAGATAACAACATTTGCTTTGCGAGTGGAGGAGTGAACTATAGAACCTTATTGTCCGTGTATTTGAGAAGTGGGGAAAGAAAGAAAAAGAAGTGAAAGTGGTTAAGTGGTATAGGAAAACGAAAGGATAGTTAAGAGTGTAAAACTTGGAAAAGAACTTTTGACGCATTGAAAAATTGGAAGAAAGGACTAGGGAAAAGAAACTATAATTTGGTAAATATTAGTAGACAACTCTGACAACAAAACAAGGAAGATCTATTTAAGGTTTATAAGTGGAACTGTGACTGTGGGAGTAAAAGAACAAAAAAGAAGAAAATACACAAATAGAAAGAAGAAACGAAACAGAGAAAGTGACTGTGCAACTTGGAATGAGGACATTTTGAATTAATAGTTGTTGTAAGACAGCTAACAAAAAGACTCTGGATCTGACTTAAAAGATACTGGTAAAATGCAAACCTATTTAAGTAACATTGGTAGAAAACTAACTTAATAGAGGTAAATACATTAGAAATTTGTATATAGAATATTAATACTGATTGAATTTTTTGGATTAATTGAATAATTGTTGGAAAGTGATTCTATAAGCATATGAATTAGATGGTCAAAGAATAATTATATAATACTATTATTCTTATCTTATTGTTCTACTGATAAATTATATTAATCAATTTTTGTTTAAAAATATTACATAAGAAATCTAGGAAAAAATGAAATTAGACTTACTTAAATAATATAATCTTAAGGAAATAGATAAATTCATATATATAGAAATTCAAATATATTAATGAGCTGGGTGCTTTAACTATTTACATTATTTAATGAATGAATGAATTAATTAATTATATAGGTCTGGTGTTTTCTGGTTAAGCATACTTGTATCTATTTAATTGTATTTAACTATACCTATATTGGATTAATATTTAACTTTCTAAACCTTAGAATATTTGAGTATTTAAGAAATAGAAATAAGATTTGTCTGGGACTATCCATAATAGAAAACTCTTAATTAACAATATATGTATTAATACATATACTGTATTCAAATGAGAAGACAATATAACTCTACTAAGGATAGTTGACGGTAGATTGGAGAGAGCTCCTACAAATAGTTAAAATGGCAAGAATAACTACAAATGTAAAATCAGGGAAGAAACCTACAACAGTGACATCTTCATCTCTGGGACAGAGATCAACTGACGCAATGTTACTGGTGGAAAAGACAAGCTCTGGCCAAAGTTTGCAGGAGTACAGTCAACACTTGCTGTGATGCAGGAAATGATGGTAAAAACCCATGAATTGATAGCGAGGAATTCCAAAGACATGGAATTAGACACGAGAACGGAAATAGGAGTGAAGAACGAGATAGAAAATTTGGATAGTAAAATCGGAAAGATGCAGGAGGACAATGACAAAAAACGAACAAAAATTAAACAGGGTAGAGGCAAGAACTGAGGTGGTGGAAAAGAGATTAGAGAAATTGGAACAAAATTGGAAAGTCTTATATCGTGAACTTCAGGATTCCGTGGTGCATATAGAATGAGAAAAAGCATCATTTTATTTGAGATTCCAGAATGTTGTTGAAAATAAAAAGGAAGATCTACGTGAAATAATGGCAAACTTGATAGCAACAGCCCTACAGAAAGACAAACAGGAAATTGAGAATGACATCGATGAGGTTTACAGAGTATATACACACTACGCCTGAAGACACAGACTACCCCGAGAAGTCCACATCCGATTCACGAGAAAGATGATACGAGACATGCTATACAGCAAGACGAAAGACAAGCCACTGTATATATAAAGATCATGAACGATACGTTGAAGCTAATACCTAGAAGAGGTAGGGAGCAAAGAAAGGGCTACCAGTTTTTGTCATCTCAGTTAATTAAGAATGGTATATCATTCAGATGGCTCACCCCGGAAGGGCTCCTAGTAGCATGGCAGGACAAAAAATATAAAATCGACACAATAGAGAAAGTGCATCAATTTTGCGAACAATATCTGGGACCTGAGGAAGAATGTGAAAGTGGAGAAGATTCAAATTCAAGTAGTCAGGAAGAACAACTCTCCGAAGAGAAAGAACTTGCACCACAGTCAGAATCTCGGAAACTTAGAGAAGAGGACAACAGAAGTACAAGAGAACCCAAAACAAGGAAAGAAACAAAAAATGCTCTACACAGACAGTAACACGAACAGAGAAATCACCCTATTTTCAGTTAATATCAATGGTTTAAACTCAACATTAAAAAGAAAAGTCATTAGAAACAAAATGCAGACATAATTTGTATACAAGAAGTATAAAGTATACAAGAAGATAAACAGGCAGACCTCCTCTTTCAAATCAAAGAAAAAGGGGTATCGTAGTATATATAAAAGTGGCTGCAACACAAACAAGTATACAAGGATGATGAAGGGAGAATGTTATTTATAGAAATAATATTAAACCAGAAAAATATTTTGTTAGTTACAGTATATGCCCCGAATGTAAATCAAAAAGAATTCTATAATAAACTCCATCACAAGATAGTAGAAACTGAATACACAAGTGTATGTATTGTAGGAGATTTAAATGCTGTTTCAGACAAGGACAAAGACTATAAAAGTTCCAAAAAAAATAAAAATAAAAGGAGACTATTCCCATCTTCTTTTAATAACATGGTGAGGAAATTAAATTTGAAGGATGTGCGGAGAGAACTGTATTCAACTAAAAAGCAATATAGTTTCTTTTCCAATCCCCATCACTCTTGGTCCAGAATAGATCAGATATGGATGGACCCAGGCTTAATGGAAAACACTGAAAATATAGAGTTCTTGCCAATTGTATGGGCTGATCATAACCCTATTCAAATTAAGTGGAAAGGAAAGAGAATGATTGGAAGATGGACATTTAATAATAGTATACTAAAAGATAACAAATATATTGAAATGGTGAAAAATGAATTGAAAATATTTTTTGAAATAAATGAGAGAGAACGAACATACATCCCTTCAAAACCTCTGGGATACAACAAAAGCTTACGTGAGAGGTTTAACTATTGGCTATAGTATTAAAAAAAAGAAAGAAAAAAGGCAAAAACAAAATGTGTGGAGAGAGAAACTTAAAGATCTAGAAACAAGTAGACAAATTGATCTGAATAATCAAAATATTAATAAAGAAATAGATTTGGTAAAACATAAGATAAATTTAAATATGCAGGAAGATCTGGCCCAAAAAGTTAAATTAGTAAAACAAAATTATTTTGAAAACACAAATAAGCCAGGGGGGTGGTTAGCCCATAAAATAAAAAAAGAACAAGGAAAAAGAATGATTTTAGCTCTCCAAGACCAAGAAGGGAAAGTATGTACTCAGACTAAGGAAAAGAAAGATATTGCTAAGGACTTTTTTACAAATCTATACAATCAAGAAGTAGTACCAGAAGAACTTATTAATCAATATCTGAAGGAAAAAAATTTTCTGGAAATTACAGATGAAGAGAAATGTATTTTAAATAATAAAATATCGATAGAAGAAATTAGAAAGGAAATTGGAGCCCCAAAACCAAATAAAACCCAGGGCCCGGATGGAATTCTGTCTGAATTCTATAAGGAGTTTCAAGAGTTATTGGAGGAGTTAATGACAGACTTATATAATGAAGCTTTGGATAGTGCTAATATACCAAAGTCATGGACTGAAGGGTATATAACCCTTATTCACAAAGAGCAATCAGACCCACAAAAAATTCAAAATTACAGGCCAGTATCACTTTTAAACGTAGATTACAAGATTTTGGCCACAATATTGGCAGAAAGATTAAAGAAAATATTAAGCAGGATTATTCATACTCACCAGAATGGGTTTCTATCATATAGACAAATGAAGACAAATACAAGAATAATTATGGATGTTTTAGAATTCTGTGAAGTACACACAATTAAAACAATGGCACTGGTGTTTTTAGACTCTCAGAAGGCTTTTGACAACTTGAATTGGAATTTTCTTATTAAACAATTGACAGGCATAAAATTTGGCGAATTTTTTTTAGGATTCATTAAAGCAATATACAATACCCAAACTGCAAAAATATTAATGGTGAAAATACAGATAATATAAGGATAAATAAGGGTGTAAGACAAGGATGCCCCTTGGCTCCCCTACTTTATATATTAGAAGGAGACGCTACTGGTACAAATCCGACAAAATCAAGAGATCAGGGGATTAAAAGTTAAAATAGAGGAGTACAAACTTCAAGCATTTGCTGACAATATGGCATTTATAGTGGAAGATCCCCTGGAAACGACACCCATTCTGATGAAAGAAATAGAATAATATGAAAAGGTGGCAGGGTTGAAAATTAATAAAGAAAAAACAAAAGTGATAATAAAAAATTGTACAAATGAACAAAAGAAAGAACTAACAAAGAGATTAGGGATACAGGTGGTAAATAAAAATATTTGGGGATATGGCTGACATGCTCGTCAATTAAAAAAAGATAATTACGATAAATTAACAATTCAAATATTTAAAGACTTAGATAATTGGGCCAAATTACAAATATCTCTATTATACGTCGTATTGCAATAGTAAAAATGAATATTTTGCCAAAATTGTTGTTCTTATTTCAGACGGTGCCAGTCAAGTTGGAAAAAAGCTTTTTTGAAGAACTAAATAAACATATATCCAAATTTATATGGCAGGGGAAAAAACCCAGAATAAAATATAAATTATTACAGGACGATAGAAAGAAAGGCTTTGGTCTTCCAGATTTTGTAACGTATTACTATGCTGCGATAACAACCTGGCCCAAAGACTGGGTTAATTTGATAAATAAAAGGATCTTAACATTAGAAGGTTTTGATCTCCAACTTGGATGGCACGCATTTATGTGGGATGGAAAGAGTAAACACCACTTGTACTTTCAAAGGAATTATATAAGGAGTGTGTTATTAACTATTTGGGAAAAGATTAAAAAAATATATTACTGTAAAGTCCCACTTTGGTTATCTACAATGAAGGCAGTTACACATCCAAACATTTTAGATTTTGATAATATTGTAAAATATAAAGATCTATTACATGAAACCGGAGAGTTAAAGGGTAGGAATCAAATACAAATTCAAGGAAAAGAGGTGGCCTTATTCATGGTGGCCCTATGCGCAGATACAAACACATTACAAAAATGATAAAGAACAATTTTGTTTTAATATGACCTACCAAGAATTAGATAAGATTTGGCATGGAGAGGAAAGGAAATTGATTAGTAAAATATATAAATATCTTTTGGATTGGAAATTAAAAGAAGAAATATTCAAGGAGTGTATGATAATTTGGGCAAAAAATGTGGGCCGTAGTATTGAATTAGATAAGTGGGAACATATTTGGGAAATAAATTACAAATTAACTATGTCAGCCTCGTACAAAGAGAATCTGTATAAAATGGTGTATCATTGGCACTTGCCACTCACGAGACTGGCTAAGATGTTTCCGAATCTCCTCCCAAATTGTTGGAAGTGTAACTGCATCCAGGGAACATACTTTCATATGTGGTGGACATGTCCATATGCCCAAAAATTGGATTCTAAATATAACTAAACAAGATGTAAAACCTGAACCTGAAACCTTTTTGCTGGGTATGATAGATTCAAAAATAGAAAAAAAATATCAATATTTAATCTTGCACATTATAACGGCAGCCAGAATAAGATATGCACAAAATTGGAACCTGTCTATTGTCCTTTCAGAGATGGTCATTAAAAAAATTCACAAAAGTGGCGAGATGGATAGCCCAACCAAATCACTAAAAAACAACAAAGATAGTGAATACTATAAAGTTTGGAAATGTTGGTATGAATGGTTAAAAAGCAAAATTTGACAACTGAATAAGTTATGAAACTATGAAGGACGTGCATTTAATCATAAAGTATTCTGTGAAATTAAAACATTAAAAGAACGAGGAAGATATTGTAAGAAGGTAGATCACGTCAATGTTATGGGGTAAAAGAAAAAAAGAAAAGTGTAACCAATGCTCAATACCTGCTGCAAAATGTATATATGTACATATATTTTATGTTTCTTTTTAAATGTTTTAAATATATGAAACTTAAATAAACTTTATTAAATATTTAAATAAAATAAAATAAAATAAAAGACATGTTGGGTGAGATTAAAGGGAAATGCTTTTGCGATACTGGATGTACTTCAATGATTCACTTCCATTGCAAAATGCATGCCATCTATAGATCAAATAAAAAGCTGAGAGAAAAGCCATATATAGGTAGTTAACAGTAATTAGACCAGAATTTTTGTTGCGATGTAATGCAACTGTAAAGTGTCACATCGTATGACTGCATCACTTACCAACAGCAATTCTGGCACTTCCCATTGATGTATAGCCTATATGTGGTTAAGCCATCAGGCTAGAAACCAGAAGACAGTGAGTTCTAATCTCATCTGTCATGTAAGCCAGCTGAGTGACTTTGAGTCAGTCATTTAACTCACAGGATTGTTGTTGTTGGAGGAATATTAAGTATGTTCATCACCTTGAGTTACTTATACAATAATGAAAGGATATAAATAAATAAATGTCATTTATCAATGATGTCCAGCCATTAGGCAAGGACCCATACATACAAGTCATTCCTGGCTTCATCCCTCCCAAGTCCGGTAAGATAAGGGACTGTCTCCCCTTTAAACTCCCATCATTTATTCATCTATATCTTTTTAGCCACCCTGCACTCCCCTGCATCTTCCAGAGCTGGGCTCTATTGGCTATGCTGCTCCCAGCTGACCTATGCTATCTCCATTCCATTGCTGAAGACATGACCCAGTGTGACTCAACAAGGCAGCTGCTGGCCAACCATCATGCCCTGCCATTCTGCTGGAAATTGGGGGGGGGGAGGGCTTACGGGCATTATTAGCTTGCTTTTTGCTTGTGAATTAGTGAGGAAGGAATCTTTGGAGACAGGGCAGACTCTCTCCCAGCTGGTTTCAGCCTGACTCCACGGCCATATTGCCCTGAGGTTGAACTATTATCTCCTAGTACCTTAGAGATTCTCAAAACAACCTTTCAGCATCAGCTGCTGGTGGTCTGGGGTGGGCTTGGGGAACTGAAAGAAAGCCGTTTGCTTTGCACGAGCTTTTCAAATTTCACCTTATGGCAATCACTTCTCAGTAAAAATTCTTTTGATTCAACTTAATGGATTAAGAATCTTGCTTTCCTGAGGGACTAACTGAGGCAGTTCCTTACACAGGTTGCTTTCTGACAAAGCTTTAGAACCTTATGAAAAAGCCACGTACAATTTGAACAAGACTACACATGGACTCAGGAAGATCAGTCAGCAGTACAATGAGCCAGGCCAGATGCACCTGATCAGCAGCAAAAGATGGTAAAACTCAACTGGAGTTGGCAGGGCAGCAGGCCAAGCACAGCCCAAAAGGGCAGAAGTGGAGACAGGCAGGTGAGAGGAGCTGAAGTATCCCTGTGATTGTGCAGCCAATTCTGGATTTCTGGGGGAGGTACAGCAAACTAAAAAGGGCTCTATGAAAGTGGAACCAAAGACGATGGCAATGACCAAGGACCGTCTCTACATAAGAAAGAAAGAAGATTACCCATGTGCTCTGGATGGCTAGTCATGAGCCCGCAAGACAGGTTTTGCACATTTGAATGCTAGGACATGATGCAATCAACCATCTAGCTCACAACCCTAGATCTAGATCATCTAGAACAGCGGGAGGGGGGGGACTATGAGGATGCTTTTTGCGGATTTTAGTTCTGCGTTTAACACAATTCTTCCACATAGATTAGTGTCTAAAGACCTTGGACTTTCTAATTCAATCTGCCTTTGGATTAGGGATTTCCTGTCTGGCCAGAGGGTCAGATTAGGTAATCATACCTCTTCAGCCCTTATTCTTAACACTGGTACACCACAGGGTTGCATGTTGAGTCCTTTACTCTATACTCTTTATGTGCATGACTGCACCCCCACTCACGCTAGTAATTCTATTGCTAAATTTGCAGATGATACAACAGTGGTGGGACTCATCTCCGAGGGGGGATGAGCCTGCCTACCGAGATGAAGTTGCTTTCGTGGTGTGGAGACAATAACTTGGTCCTCAACACCAATAAGACCAAGGAGCTAACAGTGGATTATAGAAGGAAAAGATCAGACATCCAGCCCTTGCTTATCAATGGAGACCGGGTGGAGCAAGTGGCCAGTTTTAAGTTTCTGGGTGTTACCATACAAGAGGGCCTGACCTGGGGTGCTCACATTGCAACACTAGTCAAAAGAGCCCAGCAGAGATCATACTACCTGAGACTTCTCAGAAAACTACTGAATGGAAAACTGCTGGTGACCTTCTACCGCTGCACCATAGAGAGCATTTTAACTTGCTGCACCTCTGTATGGTTTGCCAATTGCACAGTGGCAGATAGGAAAGCACTCCAGAGGGTTAACATCATTGCCCAGAGGATCATTGGTTGCCCTCTCCCCTCTTTGGAAGAGCTTTATAGCTCCAGCTGCCTTAAGGAAGTTCAAAACATTCCCAAAGATCCATCTCATCCTGGGAACCCCTTTTTTTAACTATTACCATCTGGCAGACGGTACAGAAGAATAAAAACAAGGACAAATAGGCTGAAAACCAGCTTCTATCCCAGGGCAGTAGCTCTTTTGAATTCTGCTGTATAGTGCAGTATTGGTGCGGTGTCGGGGTATTTTGGTTCAATGTGTGGAGGCGGAAGGATGTGTTTGTGTTTATTTTCATGGTCATAGTCATGATGTGCACTGAAATTGGTGCTTGATTTCATTGGACGAGGTGCAATAATAAAGTAAACTAAACTAAACTAGCAGAGCATTTTAAAGGACACTCACTAAGTTTCTAAATCCCACTTTCCAATCACTTTTTATTAATTGTTTACTCACCATCTTAAAGCTATTAATGCCCTTCAGGACAATAAAGCTATAAAAATCGAATAAAGAAGTATGTTGGAAAAGTCTCCGTTGGTGGAGTGCAAATAACTCTGAATTTTAAAAAATTACAAGCTTAAAAATTTAAAATAAACACCTAAAAGTTAAATAATATTTTAATCCAATAAAGAGTCCAGGTGAATTTGGAATATTGACTTTTACACTAACATTTTGGAATTAACTATAAAAGTTAAGCTTTTCTTGGGAAACAGATTTATTATCTGCTTACTGCAAGATACTAAAGATTTTAAAGCAGGAAGAATACAAGTGTGGTCAATTAATATTTTGACTTATAAAATGGCAAAAATATTATGTAATATTTTAAAAATTAAGGAAGTACCAACTATGTCCAAAAGATGTTTATGAAGGAATGACTATCTGGTAAAGTAAAGTACCAAAAGTGGAACTATAAAATGACAGGCCAAAAGAACAATTCAGAAAAAGATGCTTTACTGGATATACAAAAGAAACTTTAAGTTTTAAAAAGTAAAAAAATACAAATAATAAACCAACAGGGAAATATTTATTAGATTTTAGACCTGGAAAATATTATTAGATTCCTCAAAATAGTCTTGTTAAAACCTCGAAGAAACCTGTGTGATAGACCAAGAAATGCAAGAAAACCCAATTCTATGAGGAATAACATTTTTGGAATAACATTCTGATGCTCGCCACCCAGAACAGGCCGAAAATGAAGGCACAGAGGCTGCACAGAAGCGATGGAAATCCCTGTAGCCTGAAATAGCTGATCACTGGGAGGCTGATCCAACTGCCAATCAGCTGCTTGTGCTAATCAGGCTGTGCTGAAGCTGATCAGGCTGTTTGCTTCAAGGAGGCAAAGGCAAAAATTTTTTTTCTTGTTTTCGTCCCCAAAAGCTAGGTGCATCTTATACTTCGGAGCATCTTATACTCCAAAAAATACGGTACTTGGACTTCAGTAAGACTTTTGACAAAATAGACCACAATTTACTTCTTGCTAAATTAGAAAAATTGGGACGGACAGTACCAGATGGACCAGATGGATTTAGAATTGGCTGACCAACCACACCCAGCATCTAGTTCTTAATGAAGCTATATCCACACAGAGGGAAGCATACCTGAAGATTCTTAGGCCCAGTAATCTTCAACAGCTTCATAAATCATCTAGACCAGCGGTCCCTAACTTTTTTGGCATAAGGGTCCGGTTTCATGAAAGACAATTTTTCCATGGACCGGGGCGGGGATGGTTTTCCATGCAACCTGCACATGTGCAGATGAAGTTTCATTTGCCTGTCACTTGTGTGGCCCTGTTCCTGACAGACCATGAATTGGTATCAATCTGCAGCCAAGGGGTTGGGAAACATTTGCAGATGACACCAAGCTGGGGGAATTGCTAACACTTTGAACAGATTCTAGATTCAGAAATATCTTAACAGATTTGAGCATTGAGCCCTATTCAGTAAGATGCAGTTAAGTGATGAGAAACATAAGGTCCTGCATTTAGGCTAGCAACGGTACTGAATATATTAAAGGAGATAAGCACAAAATGGAACAAAATATTGGATGTATTGAAGGATATTTATGAACAAGGGATTTTAATTTTAAAAGTGTCTGCCAATAATGAAGATATGGAACAAAACTTACCAAATAGGAGTGATTTGAAAGTGGATCTAAAACTGATGGGCTATGGGAATGTGGAAGGAGATACATGGTATATTCATATGAAACTAGCTGATGTCTTAACAAAGCAAAAAAAGACCTCAGTAATTTTATACGAGACTTTTTAAGGTTTGGAAGATTTTTTTGAGGAAGGACAAAGAAAAAATAAGAAATCAAGTTCTAGGACATCATTTGAGGTGATTAAAGATTAGCTAAACTAGAATGGAATGACAAGGCCTTAATGATTTATTTCTAGACATGAGATGAAATATGGAAATAAATCATTTGCTGTATTTTAAATGAAGTTGATCAGCCATTAAAATTGTTTATACTCGTTATGAAGAAAGTCAACTTTTTAATATTTTTCTTTATATTTTTCTTTTCTGCACTTTTTAGTCTTTTGTTATTAGTCCTTATCATTTTAATTTGTAATGTTCAATAAAATTGTTAATAATAAAATTATTTCAAGGTATCTCAAGCACAAGTTTTCAGAAACTTGTCAACCTCTCTAATAGCAAGTTATGAATAAAGTTACATACCTTCCTTCTTTGTTTTCTTCTTCAGCTACAGTCTCCATGGTGTCAGGTTCTGGCTGCTCATTATTACCTTTCTCCTGCTCATTAATCCAGTCAGAAACAGCTTTGAGAGCACGTTCAGTGTGAGAAACCATGTTTTGAACTGCTGTCAGCTCTTCTTGAGTTGGATAAACCGCAGAATGCTTTGCCATGACATGGCGGTCATCATTTACAAAAATGCGCATTGGTCGCTGAAATTTAAAACATAAAATAAGTAAAACAAAAATACATGGCATTTCATTTCATTTATGAATGGCAAATTCTTACCATTTTGCTTCAGATTCTTGATGAATTTTCTCCAAATAAAATGTTTCTTCTATGCTGTACTAGCACTGTGTTCAGGTACTCTGAAATTAATTAAAAAAAACACACCATCTTCATTGAACAAGATTTGGTAGAGAATCAAACATTTATATTCCTTAAAGATATGACTGCACATCATGCACATCAACCTAAAAATAGAGTGGTTTCTAACATATGGAGTTTACTAATAAGGATTGCATCCCCAAACAATGGTTGAATTTCTATTATACAATTCAATATATACTTACTTCAACAAAACACACTGAATGTATGAAGATCAAACATAATCACTATATCCTCCATTAAGTCTCAACTTTTGATACTCTGGAGTATACTAATTGTAAACTGAAAAATCTGGTCATGGTTAATACAAAAGAGGAACGCTGAGAAAATACCAAATCTCACACTATATTTTAATAAGCCCGAAACAATCTGCCTGATCATTCCATTGATAATTATCAGCAAACATTATGAAAGAGGAAATTCCAGCCCTGTCGTTGCTCCACGCGGGAGCTGGGGTTACTGGCAAAATCTTCCGATCTGAAAAGATTATTCCTGCCAGCCGTTATACATCCGTCAGGGCCTAGTTCATGCCCCAATTTTTCACCACGCGCTTGGAGCCTTAAGTCTTTAAAGGTGGCTTCCCACAAGGAGGGTGGCAAAAGGCACACACACACACGGGATCTTTACGGGATATGGACCCGAGAAAATACCGCGTACTCTCCACAGAAAGGTTTGCGGGGAAGGCGAGAAGCAACAAACCTCAGAAGAGCAACCATACGAAATTGGAGGGCCGATTAAGTCATTGGGTATCTGAAAAGAGTCCCACTCTTTCCAGATACCTAAACCAAGTCTAAACCACTCTTTTCCTTCAAGAGAAACTCGAGGGCAAAAGCAGCACCCCGGAGAAAGATGTCCGGGGGGAGGGGAGGCTGCGGTAACCAGGAAAAGCAAAAGCGTCATTGTGAAATTCCACTCCAACACCGATTCAAGTTCTGGAAAAGCAAATAAGCGCGCCCAGTTCCAAATATTTCCCGCTTCCCGTTAAGTCGTTCACGCGCCATTACTATCCTCTCCCGCTCGCTCACCACCCCTTGTCTGCTGGCCCATTCGCCGCCATTTTGTTTCCTCCACACAATGGAGAGCGCGCGCGAGCGCCGAGCCAGAGAGGGAGGCCGTTTTCCGCGACCCATAGATCAATCCATCCATCCGCTACACCATCCCATTGACCGCGTTTCACGCCCGGTCCGACCAACCAACCTGTTCCCCTGAGGAAATCCTCGGATTTAGCGCTGCCTTCCTACCCTAGGCAGTCGTCTACTTACCGACCGGGCAAGGCCCGTCGAGGGTGACCGGTAGTATCTCCACGCAAAGCGTTTCGTCGATCAGCCGTTCGGCAACAGCAGAAGCGGCGACACAGACGACTCCGTTCGGTTCTAACTGCAGCGTGGGGGGAAGGGTGGCACGAAGGAGAAAGTGAGATCAGTCGTCCACGTGATACGGCGATAGCCTTCTCCTCCTATCAGAGCGGAGAGAGGAGGCGTGAACTAAACCTCGCGCGCGCTACAGAGCTAAAAGGGCGCATCTCTCCTTTTTTCTCCGCCCTCTTTTCTGCCTCCATTTTATTTCCCGTTTTGAAGCGTGGGTGTGCTGCTGTGGAACTGTGCTGATTTCAAGCATTCCGTGCTGAATGCTGGGTGGTCTTCTTTTCTTGGATTTGCTTTGATGCAAAGATAAACGGTCACAAAGGGAGTAGAAAGACCACATGTGACACGTTCGTCGCGAGCTTGTGCGCGCTAACTGGGAAATAAATTACATTCTGTACCATTGACGCTTCTAATTCATCTTGTATTAAAAATGTTTCAGTAATCAAAACAAAGTTTAGAGTATACTATAGAGTGTAAGGACTAACAAACTTTAAAAAGGTAAAATATGCTGCATAGACTGAGGGCTCCGTAGTCCAGCATAAAGTTCTCACAGAAGCCAATTTCCTCTGGAAATTGACCTGGATTTGCTGACTTACACTTCCTACTGTTGGAAGGAAAATCCATCTGGTTCAAGCTAGGAGAAAGGTGCTGGAAATTAAATGGAGACTAGAATCTGAGTGGAAAGAGGGTCCATTTATTGATGAACAAAACTGCCAGGGTTTGTGGTTCTGGTGCAGCTGACAAAATGGAGTTTAGAGTGGGTGGGTTTTTATACCTTCTTTCTGATGGGGCCATGTAGGGGTCATGGCTGGCTCTATAGGCAAAAGGAGAAATGCAAGGTGTTTGAACTAATTTTGTCACTCTTGTTTGTTGCTTATCTGTCTTGACCAGGGGTAAAAATCAACCACTTCGGCCCACCTTGGGAGAGGAGGTAGGGATGATTTGAATCCGTAAAAAAAAATCACCCCTGGTTGCTATTACTATTATACTAAGTATACCAAGCCACGGCCACAGTCATGCCCACAGAGCCAGTAAGGGAAAAAAATTGAATTTCACCCCTGGTCTTGACCCAGTATTTTTGAATGGATTACAAAATCTGCATTTCTAAATGTTGCCCCCCTCAGTTTCCCCTTGGGGCAGTGAAACTTGGGCTGCCTCCCTTTAAGGTTCCCCCCCATTTCTCCTTTAGGGGAAATACTCTATCCTGCCTTTTTCATATTCCCCCCAAATGTCATTCTTTGGGGGGACTTCCCACAAATCCCCCCTTTTTGCCATAATAAGAGTGGGTGACATACACATTTTTACTGGCAAAAGATTAAGAATTGATCAAACTGTTAATGCAAAGGGAAAGCCATTGATAGAGAGCAGAAAAGTATCCTTTCAGTGGCTCCCAAGTGGAGAGCTTTCAACCCATGAAGCACCCAGGGAAAAAGTTCTGGAAAGAAATTTACAGTATCCAATTTTCTATGCCAATTATTTTCAGATGTTTGATGTCACTTTCTGTGAGCTTCCAGTCAGGTCTGAAGCAAGCACAAGCCCCAAAACTCTTCACATGGTTATGCCTTAATAAATAACTACTGGCAGCCCATTTCCAAGGGCTGCTTCCTGAACCTGCCTTAACTCTAAGTTTAGTGCATCTAAGGTTTGTGAGTCCAAATTGAGGTTAGCCAATGTGCAATCTAGGCTATTAATATTTTTGAAACTGTGCACAATGTGCCCTGAGACGCCTATTAATAAGATCACCAGTGCAACATACAGTATTCTGCCTTACTAGGCAACTGGGCACCATCATTTGTGAGTCACAATCAGGGCCTGGGGTTTGGACATCTCTTTTCTGCTACTTCTTCAGTGAGGGAATTGCCTGAGGGGGCATGCCCCCACCCCCATGGAATTGGCAGTACATGAGATTGACTTTAAAAATACCAGAACTATCACCAAAATCAAACACTTCAACAACAGAATAATCAGAGAAGCCATAGAGATAGAAAAACGCCCACACAGCATGAATAAACGAGATGACACCTCCCGCCTACCAGCCATTTGGAAACCCGCCCTCATGAACAGACGAGTACCTAACATGAAGAATGACACCAGACCCACACCCACGAGGGCCACACAAGATGCCACCACCACACCTCCATGTAGAAAGCAGACTCACACCCACACAGAAGATGAGACACGACCACGGACCAGAAGCCGCACTGCAGCTGCATCACTACCCACTTCAAACCCCTCCGAGCCATACATGAAGCGAACTGACACCCACCATGAAGATGCGGCACGACCATGAACTTGAAGCCAAACAGCAGGATCACAGCCCACCAGCTCAAATCCCCCAGCAACTAAGACTAACCTGAGCACAACCAAGCCCCCACCTGAACAGAACACACCTCCAGCCAATCAGAACATGGCCAACCCCTCAACCAATCAGAACACAGCCAAACCCCCAACCAATGAGAACACCCCCCCACCCAATCAGAACACAGCCAAGCCCCCACCCAATCAAGTCACACCCCCACTAGCAGTTAAAAGGAAGAAGCAGCTGCAAGCTCACATCACTCTGAGAAGCAAAGAGCCGAAGACACAAGCCTGAAGATGATGAATGAGACTTCATCGAAACGTTGCCTAGATACTTCCAATCTTACGTGGGAGAAAACCCGAATAACCAAAGATCCACATACTAATACCCGCGAGAACAGAGCCGAAGACAGAAGCCTGAAGATGATGAATGAGACTTCATCGAAACATTGCCTAGATACTTCCAATCTTACACGGGAGAAAACCCGAATAACCAAAGATCCACCTACTAATACCCGCGAGAAACAGAGCCGAAGACAGAAGCCTGAAGATGATGAATGAGACTTCATCGAAACGTTGCCTAGATACTTCCAATCTTACGTGGGAGAAAACCCGAATAACCAAAGGTCCACATACTAATACCCGCAAGAACAGAGCCGAAGACAGAAGCCTGAAGATGATGAATGAGACTTCATCGAAACGTTGCCTAGATACTTCCAATCTTACGCAGGAGAAAACCCGAATAACCAAAGATCCACATACTAATACCCGCGAGAACCTCAGAAAACAAATATATATATATATATATATATATATATGTGTGTGTGTGTGTGTGTGTGTGTGTTTTCTTAAGTTTTCGCGGGTACTTACATGTATGGCATTCGGCTTTGTTCGGGTATTTTCCCATGTCATAGTAGTTGTGCTTTTAAAGTTGTAGCGACGTTTCAGCAGAATCTCATCTGCCATCTACAGAA
>NW_020769395.1:348509-370162 GCF_900518735.1 Pseudonaja textilis
CCTGCCTGACTGCCCTGAAGATTCTTGCTAGGGGTATATCCCTAACAACTTCATTCATAACTTCCAGAAGCAAAAGGTTCAACTGCTCCTGAAATGTCTTATAAAATTCAGCTGGCAATCCGTCCGGGCCCGATGCTTTTCCATTATTTTGTTTTTTAATTGCTTCCGTTAGTTCCATCATCGTTATGTTTCCTTCTAACATCATTTGAATATCTTTTGGTATCTGGGGCAAATTCGCTTTCTGTAGATATTGTTTAATCTTCCCTTCCTCTATTATCTCTTGTTCATATAACCTCCAATAAAAGTTCTGTAAAATTTCTTTCTTCTCTGTGTTTCCATAGCAGATTTGCCCTTGGTCATCTATCAATTGAGCTATTTTTCTTTATTCTTTCTCCTTTTTCAATTTATGTGCTAACCATCTGCCTGGTTTATTTGCATCTTCAAAATAGTTTTGCGTAGCATTTCTAATTTTCTGTGCTAGTTCCTCTTTTTCCATTAGTCCCATTTTGTGTTTAACTATGTCCATTTGTATTTTCACATCTTTTTAAATGGTGATTTTTGTAGTTCTTTCTCAAGTCTCTTGTGATCATCCTCTAACATTTTCAACGCTTGTCTTTTCTTTTTGTTTCTTATCTTTGTATAGTCTATTATCAAACCCCTAGAGTAAGCCTTCATTGTATCACACAAGTTTTGTATTGTTGTATCTTCTGTTCTATTCTCCTTGAAAAAGAAATCCAATTCTTTCTCCATTTTCTGTATAAAGTCCTTTTCTTTTAATAAAGCATTATTTAAAGTCCATCTAGATCTTTGTCCTTTCCATTTAATTGTCATTGGATTGTGGTCTGCCCAGGTCCCAGTTTCTATCTCAATTTCCTGTATGTTAATAATCAATTCTGCTGACATCCATATCATATCTATTCTGGAGCATGATGAGTGTCTGTTTGAATAAAAAATATATTGTCTATTTTTAATATTTCTTTCTCTCCAAGCATCCTTTAGGTTTAGTTCATCTGTCATTTTAAAAAAAGATTTTGGCAAGATCTTTCTATTTTGTTTTTTTGTTTTCTGTGTTTTATAGTCCATCTTCTTGTTAATTATTCCATTAAAGTCCCCAGATACATATATTGTCGTATTCTAAGTCAATTATTGTCCTGTGTAATTTTTTTATAAAATCCTTCTTGATTGTCATTTGGAGCATAAATTGCAATTAAAAGTAATTTAATGTTATTGTCTGTTATCTCCACCATCAAGACTCTTCCATCATCATCCATGTAAATTTGTTTTGCTGGAATTGTATCTTTAATGTATAAGACTACTCCTCTTTTCTTAACTCGTGTCAGTGAAGGAAATATTTTCCCTAATTTTGGCTATACCAGTAGTTGTTCATATTGTTTTTTTGATGTGTACTTCTTGTAGGCAAATTATATCAAATTTCAATTTTTCTAATTTATGAAATTCTTTTAATAGCAGAATTGACTCCATTTATTTTATTTTTTATTTTTTTATTTTTATTGGTTTTTAAGACAAACATAGACAAACAAAACATAAAAACATCAAGCCATCTTCCATATATATACATACAGTGTGCCGGTTGGTTTACAAATTGTTTTGTGCTTCCATTTTGTAGTCTTCAATTACAATTACATTGCATATATTCTCATATTTTCAATCAAATATTAAATACATTAATATCATTGTTAATCAATCATTTGACTATACTTTTATTCATTTATGGTTTATGAAATAATCCATATTTTACTTAATTTGTTTTATAACAGTTCATATTATCATCTCAAATCTATCCTACAATCATTTTGTAGATGTAATAAGAAAAGAATACATCTTTATATATTTATTATTTTCTAAAAATCTACATATTTCATTACCATGTTTTATTGTCTAACCATTGATAGAATAGATCCCAAATTTTATGAAATTGTTTATCATCTTGTTCTCTGATTTTAAATGTCAATCTACTCATTTCAGCACATTCCAATATTTTCTTAATGATTTCCTCCTGTAATGGTATTTTCTCGTTTTTCCAGTTTTTAGCAAATACAATCCTAGCCACTGTTAATACATTTATGATCAAGTATTTCAATTCTTTACTATATATTTCAGGTAAAATTCCCAATAAAAATATCTCTGGTTTCAAATCTTTATGCTTTTTTGTGATTTTTTGTCATATGAGCCTGGTGTCTGATGACATTTCCAACATTTTTCAGATTTGTTCTTGAACATTCTTGCTATTCTTGTCGGGGGGAAATGCCACCTGTAAAACATCTTATACAAATTTTCTTTATATGCTGTTGACATTGTCATTTTAAAATTTTGAGACCACAATTTTTGCCATTTCTCCAGATTAATCCCATATCCGAAGTTCTTCCCCCAAGCACCTTTTCATCAGTACCTGTCAAAATCTTATCTAAGTCAGTCAATTTGTCACAGAAACCTTCTGTTTCAGAGTCTTTATCATTCCTTGAATGTATTTGCACATATGAAAACCAATTCATCTTTATACCTTGTTCCTCTTATTTTTGCATAGATTTAAGTTCACCCTTTTCATTCAATATTTCACCATATCTAACTGTTTGTCCCTTTTTATATATTATAGGATAAGAAAATGCTTCAATAGTCGATAGCCAGACTGGAATTTTCAAATAACATTGTCTTTTAGTCTTCTCCCAGTTTAACCACAGAGACTCCCGTATATAATGTCTTCTAAAATACCCCTGTGTTTTAGTTCCTTTATATCATAGAAAAGCATGCCATCCCAACAACAGATCATGTCCTTCTAATGTCAACAATCTAGTATTTCTTAATGTTATCCATTCCTTAGCCCACATCAAATTTGTAGCTTGGTAATACAACTCCCAATTAGGCAAACCAAATCTTCCTCTCATTCTGGCATCTTGCAAAAGTTTTAACTTTATTCTCGCTTTCTTACTGTGCCATATATATTTCAACACAATTTTATTTAAATCTTCAAAGTAATCTTTTCCAAGCCTAATTGGAATTGTTTGGAACAAATATAAAATTCTGGGTAATATATTCATCTTGATTGTTGATATTCTCCCTATAAATGACAGTTGTAAATTTTCCCATTTCACCAAATCTAGTGCTATCTGCTGCTTAAGTTTGATATAATTATTCTCTTTTAGTGTACTGCATTTTGCTGTCAAATGTATCCTCAAGTACTTGATCTTATTCGTGACCTGAATTTTCAATAGATCTGCCAGTTCTTCCTTTTGTCTTGATAGCATATTCTTTGTCAAAATCTTTGTCTTATCTTTATTTATTTTCAAACCAGCCACCTTTCCATATGTCTTTTCTATCAATTTTGATGCTGTTTCTAGTGGGTCTTCTAAAATGAAAACCAGATTATCTGCAAATGCTTGCAACTTAAATTCTTCCTTTTTAATTTTCATCCCTTTTATATCTTTTTCTTCTTTAATATTTCTGTTTAGCACTTCCAAGGTTAACACAAACAACAGAGATGATAGTGGGCACCCTCATCTTGTTCCTTTTCTTATATCAATAGAGTCTGTCAGTTCTCCCTCTATCATTACCTTTGCCGTTTGCTTGTGATATATAGCTTCTATTGCTTGAATAAATTTTTTAGCAAAGCCCATCTGTTCCAGCTGTAATAACATGAATCGCCAATTCACATTATCAAAGGCCTTCTGTGCATCTAGAAATATCAAAGCCATTTGTTTTTCAGGGTGTGCCTCGTAGTATTCCAAAGTGTCCAAGATTACTCTCATATTATCTTTAATTTGTTTCTTTGGCAGAAATCCATTTTGATCAGGATGGATAAAATTGTTTAAGTATTTTAAGTCTTTCTGCCAATATTGAAGCAAAAATTTTATAATCTGCATTTAGTAAGGAAATAGGTCTATAGTTCTTGATTTGCAATGGATTGGCCTCCTCTTTTGGAACAAGTGTAATATAAGCTTCTGACCATGATTTGGGTATCTTCTTCTTTAACATAACTTCATAACTTCTAGCAATGGAAGGTTCAACGATTCTTGTAGAGTTTTATAAAATTCTGCTGGAAGTCCATCTGGGCCTCGTGCCTTTCCATTGCTTTGCTTCTTGAGTGCTTCAGTTAACTCCATCATTGTTATATTGCTTTCTAACATTGTTTCAATCTCTTTAGATATCTGGGGTAGATTAGCATTCTGTAAGTACTATTTAACTGTTTCCTCATCAATATTCTCTTAAAAATTAAACTTCAAAAGATAAAAAGAAAGACAAAAACAAGTTCCAAAAGGCCAAAAATCCAAATAGCTATTACAAAAAGTAAACTAGTAAGGAGTGGGTTTATTAAAGTAAGAAATAGCCCAGCTTAAAAAAATAAATAAAAAGAGCATACTGCACCTTGTTTGATTATCCAAGGCTTTTTAAAAAATTTATAACTCTCTTCTCCAGAGTCTTATCACCTTTTTTTTCTATAAGCTTCAACACCAGACTCCAGCTATTGATAGAAACCCAGAAGAGCACCTGCAATAATACTCTCCCGTGTTCTTCCTTTTATCTTATTCAAACAGGCAATGTCCTTGAAAAGAAGTCTCAGTTCTTTCTCAGCTTTGTCTGGTCAAGAAAAAGAGATAGAATATTCCCAAGCCTCTAGTTGGCAGTGTTACAAAGTTTCTTTTGCTTTCACTTTCCCTCTCCTTTTCCAAACAAAATATAATAAAAATTAATTAAAAAGGGAAAAAGATATTTAAAAAGATGACTAAAAGGGAGTCTCTAGCCTAGAATATTATAAAGTCAAAAAGGAGAGAAAGAATAGGTAAAAGAAGAAAAAAAAACAGTCCAGTTTCAAAATATAAAATCGTGTAGAAAATCCAGCAATGAGAAAAAAATGTAAAAATATTACTTTGACATTCCTGTTTAAAATCGCCGCTTAACCACTTCTGTCAAAACTTTTACAGATTCTTTCTTTTCCTTAGGTTGTCCTTTCAAATCTTAAAGTAAAGAAAAAGTTCTCACCAAACCGGCACACTTTCTCTTTCCGTTCTCTTTCGTTTCGGAGCTGTCCCAATTTCAGCAGCTTTAATGGCTGCCTCTTTGCTGCTGACAAAAAGAGCTTCTCCTGGATCTACCAGGGACTTTGTGGTATCCCTGGGATCAACAGGATGCACTCTTTACATTCATCGTCTCTTCGGGATGGTTTAGATCCAATTGGACTGTCCAGGAGCAAAGATATTGGCAGTGATCTGAGTCCTCCAAGATCACATGCCATATCGTTGCGACGTCAGCTCCACCCTCCAGAATTATTTATATTAATTGTAATCAATTTTTTCTCTTCCATGTTTTATACTTTATAGGAGGGATTAGCAGCTCTGGTTGATCTCACCTTTCGTTGTTCTTTAGGTTCCCCATTGCCTCCTACAGCTCCTTGTTCTTTTTGAATCACTTCAAGGCACTCCTCTTGTAGTTTGAGTATTGCTTCTTGTCTTTCCCTCTCATCTTCCTTATCTCTGAAATATTCTGCATAAAATAATTCTACTTTCTCAATTGAATCAATTCTATGTCTTTGCTGTTGCCATGAAAACTGAAGGCCTTCTGGTATCAGCCATCTGTAGCTCACACTTTTCTTCAAAATAATTTTAGTCAGGAATTGATATTCTCTTCTCATTTCTCTTATTTTTCTAGGTACTTGTTTCAAGACCACAATCTCCTTGCCTTTATATTTCAGTGTTTTCTCTCTTGCTATCTGTAATATTGTGTTTTAATGGCCCTCTTCATAAATCTTATATGTACTTCTCTTGGTAGATTATTTCTCACTGCATATCTTGTAAAGATTCAAAAAATTTCATCTACTCCATCCATCATTTTCTCTTTAGTTATTTCCAGTGCTTCTGCCAGAATTTCTATCATTATTTCTGCCAAGTTTTCTCCCTTTTCTTCCTCTATATTTTGAAATCTAAGATAGAATTCAGATCTATCTATTTCCCATCTCAGCATACTCTTGTCCTGTTCAATCACGTTCAATCTGTTGTCAATATCGCCAATCTTCTTATCTCTTTCTTCTTCTCTTTCTTCAATTTTTTGAATTCTTTCTTCATACTTCATCATCATCTGGTGGATATTCTCAACTTTATCATCTGTTTTTTCTGTTCTTAACTTTATATCTTGAACTCCTTGACAAATCATCTGTAAGGTGACCTCTTTTTCTTGTTGTGACATCGCCGTTGTTGATCGTTGTCCTCCAGATGTTGAAAAGCTGTAGATGGTATTGAAGAACCAGTAATTAATAGTCTTCTACTAATTTTTACAAAGCAGAAGCAAGGAGAAAGAAAAATCTTCAGGTTCTTGTACACCCCTCCAATTAAATCCAATTGATTAAAAAGAAAACCATAACAATGCAAAAATTATAATAAGAAAAAAAAATAAAAGAAAAAATCTTCAGGTTCAATACCTTAATCCAAGTAATCAATATGGAAAAAGCCAAACAATATCATAAAAATAGTGTTCCAAATCCCCAAAAAGGAGAAGAAAAAAAAGGAAAATAAAATAAAAATAAGTAGATCAATATACTTTGAGGTAAAAAGGAATCCAAAGGGAAAAAGAAAAAGCAAAGTACTGAGGATTAAAAAATTGAAGATTAAAAATTAAAAAGGAAAAACCATTTAACAGGCCACTGTCACATATCAGCAAAAAAAAAAAAAAGATTATTAAGGGGGGAAGATAAAAAAAAACAAAGAAAGAAAAAAAGCCAGCCACACACTGCCACAGTATAGTGTCCAAGGCTCTCTTGATAAGTTAAGTTCCAAAAAAGCTTTAAAATTTTCTTCTCAAGATCCTCTCAGTCTTCTTTCTTTTTACTTCTTGATTTCTCTCACTATCTGAAAGCAATCACAGATAGTAACCCAGAAGAGCACCTGTAATAACATTCTTCCATGCTCATCCCACTATCTTCACAAACTGGCTCATTGTCCTTAACAACAGTTCTTGTTATTGTCAGGCTTATCAAGCCACAAAGAAGAAAGAAAGAAACAGTGTTTCCAAGCTTCTAGATGGCAGTGTTACTTATTGTCTCTACTTTCACTTCCCCCTTGTAAGTAGGTAAGTAAGTAAGTAAGAACCAGTACAAGAGGAAAGGAAAAATCCCTCTCTGTAGATCAGCATTTTTCAGTCTTGGCAAGTTTAAGATGGACGAACTATATGCTGCCTTGGGAATTCTGGGAATTGAAGTCCATGCACCTTAAAATTGCCAAAGTAGAGAAGCATGGGTCTATACCAGAGGTGGTATTCAGCAGGTTCTGACCAGTTTTGGAGAACCAATAGTGGAAATTTTGAGTAGTTCGGAGAACCAGCAAGTATCACCTTTGACTGGAGATTTTACAGTATCCTTCCCCTGCCACACCCACCAAGCCACACCCACAGAACCCGTAGTAAAAAAAATTGAATCCCACCACTGGTCTACACTACAGTTCAGGATTTTCCATTCCTGTTTAATTTAGAGTTTGGTGCAATTAAATAAATCAGTTGTGGTTTCCTTAACAAATAGTGATTAAAGCGATATGAACCATTACTGGACTTTTCATAAGAAACTGAAATTAAAAGTTGATCTGGGCTTTGATGATTAGATATGGGATTATGCAAATAATGTAGACAAATGTTAATCTTAAGAGCTTGATATGTACCAAAGAAAGTTGGAAGTCATTCTTTTTTGCTTTTTCTTCTTTTCCTCTTTCTTACACTTTCACTCTTTTTCTTAACTGAGCCTTTTCTTTTTTCAAATCTGTTTTTTATTTATTTATCCTTTAGCTTTGTTTTTTATTTTTTTATTTATGAAGGATCAAATATTTTTTATTTTTTATGTATGAAGGATCAAATACTCAGCCATTATAATTCTACATTCCTTATTTACAGAAATCATACCAAAATTTAGAATGAAATCCACTGGGAGCCATCTCATATAAGGCAGGCTCTGAGTCCCTCTAACCAAAAAGTATTTATTGTTAGAAGAAAATATTTGTAGGTCAGGGTTGAATTGTGGGGTCCTTGGTTCTCTCTGAGCCTGATAGTTTTCTTGCAGATATTTCATTACCAAACTAGATAATATTATCAGTACTAGAAGGGAGTGGAGTTTGCTCTTATTTTCATATACTAGTGACTTAACCTGTCAGTGTTAATCAGCTGCTTCACAAACAGTATTTTGATTGGTGCTGGGTCTCTACAGCCTCAGGCAGAGAAGGGCTATTCTTCACCCCTCCCTCAAATGTTATTTAAAATACAGAGTTTCCCAGCATTCCTTTAGGAACCTCCAACATGCAAACTGTGGTTACTCATCCTAAAGTGAATCCTCTTTACCTGGAGCTTCAAAATTTGCTGTTTGCTGGGAAGATGTTGTCATATATTTTTGACCCCAATAACATCAGAAAAGACAGGCAGCCACACCAGAACAAATGGACACCTTTTTGCGGCTTTTTCTCTCTCTCTCCCTCAAGGTAACAAGCTTAAATTGAATTCCCAGGGAGCCAGCCAAGGGTAGTCACACTGTTGAAAGGTGTCTAAATGCCTTTCTTTCGAAGATTCAATTTTCCTGCTGGGAGAGCTCCAGTGCAAGGATACGGACAGCTGCTTGAAAGCTGGATCTTTTTATTTTTCAGGAAGGCGGGGGACAGCGAGAAGTCTGTGTTCCTGGGCTAGCTAGCTTCTTATGGTAAGTCCCTGGTTTTTTATACCCCTTTCTCCCTTTGTAAGTTGATTTTGTGTGAATGTTTGTATTTGTGCTTAATGCTTCAAAACCTGTTTGAGTTTGTCTTTATTCCCGTCAGAGGGCAAACTTCGCAGGGTGGCCAGATTGTATTATTGGTTTTCTGTAATCTCTTTTAGCTTTAAGATCGTTTTTCATATTTGTTCTGTGGCAATCTCCTGTCTGTCCCTTTTGTAATTTATATTTTGTGTCTTTTGTCTGTTTGTTTTGCTTATTTGGTATGTCCTGTGTTTGTAAGGGTTTTCTGAATTATCTTTTGTTTCCTTTTTTTATTTGTCTAGTTTTCTTAATTACTTAGGCTTTTGTCTATAGGGACTCTTTAATACCTTTTTTATTTGATTCCTTTTCCTATGTAAGTTTGTTTTAAGGCTGACCTGATGTTCCCCTTGGGCTTTTCCTGTTTTTGTGACACTACTGTCTTTGTGAAGTTCCCTTTCCACAATCCTTCATTTTTTTTTTTAGAGGGCAGTCTCTGATTGAGTGTCTAGGTATACTTGGTATTCATGATCAATCTGGATCATCATCTTGGCCGCCTGTCTCCCCTTCGATTTTCTCTTCTGAGAGGGGATACAGGCCTTTAGGCAGCTAAGGCAGGGTGGTATGCGTCGACAGAGACAACACATGAGGGCTCCAAAGACACAAATAGTGACTATGGTTGTTGTAAGGATTTTGAGCCAGTGGAAATCTGGTATCCATGAGAAGAGCCATAAAAAGTCTAGGAATGATTGCTAATGACCAATATTTTGAGCTAGCTCTTTCAGGTGGTGGATGTTCCTCTCTACGAGTCCTGAAGTTTCGTCTAGGTTGAAGCAACACATCCCATGAAATGTTTCGCAGCCATAATTATGCTTCAAGTGGAGGAAGTCTATTGCTGCCCTATTCTCCAGGGTGGCTTCTCTGACCTCCCTCAGTTCTCTGTTAAGGGCATCCAGGGCATGGGAGGTCGAATTCAAGCCTTTTGCTGGGGTACATGCTAGGCTATTCAAATTTCTAGAATTTCGCACTGCCAATCCAGGTACCCCCACTAGGGATATTGCCAATGAGACATATTCTGCTTTGGTGAGAAGGGAGACTTTGGAGTCACAGTCTGAGTCTAGGGTTTGGAAGGCTCTCCTGTGCTGTCTCTGTAAGGATGGCATAAGCATGATTAACCTTCCCAAGGTGCAAGGGCTGTTGGTGGCATTTGCAGAAAGGTATGAGTAGGCTTTTAAGCCACAAAGGAAAAACCACCCTGGTGGGAGCTTCAGGTAACTATGGTCTCTGTGTAGTTGTATTTTAGTTCTGTGTTGCTAAGGCTGGTACATTCTGTGACCCTAGGTGTGCTGCACCTAGTGACATTAAAGCATCTCTCAGAGGTGGTTACTGCAGCAATGTGTAGGTGTACATGGTGTGGTCTTTGTTTTTTGTAGAGTGGCCCCAGCTAAAAATGCTTTCGTAGGAGTCAGGAAGGTTTCTAAATGTGGTGTAGTTAATGATGTTATGTGGTCTAGTTGCCTCTCCCATTAAGCATGTGGTTAAGATGTCCTTGACTGATTTCCTTCCTGCTAAGCAAAAGTTAGTGGTGTTGAATATTTCCCTTGCTAAATATTCCCATACGTTTCCTTTCTCTGGGATAAGCTTTGGTTCCAGGAACTCAGTTGCTTGTGTTACAAGTGTTACAATTGTTACAGATAATAATACATAGTATATATTGCATTTCATGTTTCCCATTGCTAGATTCCTTTTCTTCCCTCCCCCCCCTTTTAGTACAATGTAAAAAAGGTAACAATAACATGTTAAAAAAAATGGTATAGGTTAAGTCTCAAAATTGCTAAAAGGTATGGCTGAAGTCTCTTCCTTGTTAAAAAAATACGAAGAAAAAGGGAAAAAAGAAAAAAATGAAGAAAGTGAGAGAAAAATAAAAAAATAAAAAATAAAAATAGAGTTTTATAACTCAGCACCTGGGAGTCCAGTTTTGTGTAATTCAACGTTTGCACTTGGTTCCTCACAGTTGTGTGGTTCAATGGTGTTGAAGAATGCTGCAAGTATCCATTGATCTGTGTCCAGATTTTTCTTGAGTTTGATGGGTGGGATTGATTGTGGTGGAGTTTGGCTATGGTCTATGACTGCTGGCTTTGCATGTGTCCAATGTATCCAAGAGTCTCGTTCTGCAACCTTTATGGTGGTGTGTGTAATTAGTAAGACTTGGTAGGGTCCTTTCCACCTGGGTTGTAAAGGTGAGGTTCTGGTGAAGAACTTGATCCACACCCAATCTCCTGGCTCATATGGATGCAGGGCTTCTTCCAGCGGTAAGGTCTGTGTCAGCGCACTATGGGTCCAGAGGGTCTGTAGTCTCTTTTGCAGGGCTGTAAGATAAGAAGAGAGAACCCTATCCCCACTATCTAAGCAAAGGGAATGAAGATCTAGGCCTTATAGGGTATTGGGGGGGGGGACCAAAAAGGATCTAAAGGGGGGGAAATACCTATATCTTGTCTTGGTCTAGTTCTGATATAAAAGAGGGCAATTGGGAGCACTTGTGGTCAGGAGAGGTGTGTCTCCTGACAGAGTTTGCCCAGTAGGTTCTTCACCTCTTTGTTTGTTCTCTCCATGGCTCCTGATGATGTCGGAGATTAGGGCACTTGGGGTTTTTGGGTAATTCCCAGGGTCTGGAATATATGTGTGAGGACTTGTGCTATGAAGTGTTTTCCCCTATCTATGTCCAGAATGGTGGGCCGAACCTAGGCACAATGTCTTTGAGGAGATGTCTGGCTGTTTCTAGGGCAGTAGCATGGCCGCATGGGAAGGCCTCTACCCCAGTGGGTTAGTTGGTCCTTGCAGACAAGAGCATATTGATGCCCATTTGCCTTAGGTAGCTGTATATAATCCATTTGGATCTTTTCAAATGGTTTCTGTGCCCAGGGTCTTCCTCCTTCATGAATTGCTTTTCTGGAGGTGGTATTATTTGCTCGGCAGGTTTGGCATGTGGTGGCTATTCTTGTAGCCTCACTATAGGCTCCAGGTGCATACCATACCCTCCTGATGGCATCTACCATAACTTGTGTGCCACAATGTCCCTTTGTATGTAGTCTTTGGCAAATTAACCTAAGGAGACGTCATGGGGCTATGGGTCTGCCATCTGGGACTCTCCAAAATCCTTGCTCAAAAATTGCTGAAAATTTTTCCCCCATTGTTCAGATTCCCCTTTATCTAGAAATTGTTTGTATGGTAGTTCCGGTTTAGTTGTTAAGGCTGGTGTCATGATGGTGTGAGGTAGAGGTTTGGTTGCCACCCATTTGGCTGTTGCATATTGGTTTCCTTTTGTTATTATAGAGTCATCTGTTTGGTGGGCTTTACAATGGATGACTGCTAGCGCTTGTGGTAATTGGATGGCTTCTAATAGTTTGGCTACTAATGGTGCATGTACTATCTGTTGTCCCACTGAAGTTAAAAAACCCCATTGTTTCCATAGAGCTCCTGTTGCATGGCAGACTCCAAAAGCGTATTTGGAATCTGTATAGATGTTAGTAGATCAGTTCCTTGCAGCTTCGCAAGCTTTAGTTAAAGCTATAATCTCAGCTGCTTGGGCACTGTGGGAGGGGGGAAGGGGGGAAGCCCAGATGATTTCTTGTAGGGAGACTACAGCTGCTCCCGTTACTCTTTTGTTCTCATGCATGTAGGAGGAACCATCTGTGAAGAGTTCAATGTCGGGGTTTTGTAGCGGGGTATCTGTTAAATCAGAGCGGGGTAGTTCAGCATCATGCACTAAATGGAGGCAATCATGGAGATTACCTTCCTCCTGTTCTGTGGGGAGCAGGGTAGCTGGGTTTAGAGTATTACATCTCTCAAACGTAATGTGATCAGAGGTAAAAAGTTCAGCTTCATATTGAGCCAAACGCTGCTGAGTGAAGGCTTGTGTCTGGCTCTTTAAGAGAATCGCAAAAACTTCATGGGGGACTTTCAGCAATAGTGGATGTCCTAGTACTAAATCCTTAGATCATTTCACAAGTTCAACTGTAGCCACTACGGCTCTTAAGAGGGGACAGCCCCTTGAGCTACTGTGAAAGGTCCTAGTTCTACTGTTACATTGTGGGTAAATTCTACAGGGATTATTCCCCACCCCCCCAATATGCTATCCCGAGCCCCTTCAGCCACTGAAGCTTTATATGGTGGTTAAGTAATTAATGAGGAGGTGGCTCCAGTATCAACTAAGCAATTGTATTTTTTCCTCCTATAAGAATGGTGACAATGGGTTCCCCTTCAGGGCCGTTTTTTAGGGGAATAGCCAGCCCGTTAAAGGTACCCATGAATTCAGTGTTTTCATTCTCATGTTCTAGTCAGGAAAGGGGCAGGTCATTTTCCCTTCTTTGCTCCCATTGAGGTCCATTGTTATGATTTATTTGAGGAAAAGGAGCGCTGGGTGGTGCATGATGATTAAAGCTTTGTTGTTCGGTGTAATGGACTGGTTTATTGCCTGGCTTCTTGTTTCTAGGTGGTGGGTGATACCGGTTACAGAAAAGGTGTTGCCTACATTGCCTGCTGAAATGCCCTTCCTGTCCGCACCTATAGCAATGCTGGCATTTGCCTTGCGACCAGCCTGCTTTATCACAATGCCAGCATTTCCTTGAATTATAGGGGGAAATTTTTACCTGGCGTTTGTCTGGCATCATGTTGCATTACAGCAAACATTTTTAAAGTCCTCCTGTCTTTCTATCCTCCTCTTTCTGTCTTTCTCCTCCTCTTTCAGTTTGATCATAGACAAAGTTAGTGATCCTGCGCAACTCTGCTATTTCTAGGGTTGGCCAGTTAGAGACGAAGTGGTGGAAATGCTCTTTAATATCCATGGTGGACTGGTCCACGAAGGCTGAAGCTAAAATCTTTTGGTCCTTCAGGCAGCTAAGGTCTAGATGGGCATATGCAATAGCTGCTTCTGACAGGTGGACCCAAAAGGCATCAGGGTTTTCCTTTTTCTCTTTGTGTTGTTTGTTTGAAATTCTGACCAGTTTAAAGGCTTTTTACCTATTTCCTCTAAAGCTTCTAGTAAGGTTTTTTTTTTGCTCTTGTGTATTCATCCCAGTGATTGGTATCATTGTAGTCCCAGTCAGGGCGATGTACTGGCCATGCGATGCAGGCTGGGGTTGCCTGTCCAGGGATAGTTGGTAGTTTAGCTATTTGGTCTGTTTTTGGTTTTAATAGTTCATCTTTAGTTAGAAAGACTTGTAGCAGTTGGGTCATATCACCCCAGGATGGATTATGGCTGTCTATAATAGATTTCAGGGTTTGAATTACTGTTTGAGGATCAGCCCTGAAAGCTGGGGTATCCTTTTTCCAGATGACCAAGTCAGAGGCAGAGAAGGGAGTGTGGGTTAAAACGTATTCTAATTGTCCCCTATTTCTGCCTGGCACTGGTATGCTTAAAAGGGGAGCCATAATCTGTGCCTCAGTCTTTCCTTCCAGGGAATGGGTTTCAGGTTTTTCCTGATCTTTTCCCTTGGTCAGGTCTTTGGTCCTAGCCATTTCAGCCCAGCAGTACCAATTTGGCTGGGTTTAATGCGTGTTCTAAGTGCTTTCAGGGTTTTATAATATAAAGTACCACTATCAGGCCAAATTTGTCTACTCGTGTCATCTTGCAATAAAGCCCACTTTTTGCAAATTCTTTTTGCTTCTTTTTTATGCATTCCAGTCAGGACAGGCACTTGCCTTTCGTCCCAAGCTTCAAGTAATTTATCCAAGGGGGTCTCTTCCATTGCCCTCGAGCTACAACTTCCCACATTCCCTGCCTGATGTGGGGATTACTTTGGTTTAGCTGGGCTACAGCCATCAGTTTTCAGGAAAAAAAGGTCTGGAAAGGACTCCGGTTTCCCTACACACGGAGTACAGGCCCCTTTCTTTTAGGGAAACTCAGCCATCAGTTTTAAGACTCCCCCCAAAAAAACGGGGATCTCGGAGGACCGTCTGCCCCCTAGCAGCTCTGGTACAGGCCCCTCCCTATACTCAGCCATCAGTTTTCAGATCTCCCTTAAAGGTGGGGATCTGGAAGGACCTTTTCTGCTTTTGAGACAAACTATTTCCAATTTTGTTTGCCAGCAGCTGGTATGGGCCCCTTCTAAATGCACAGGGCTTTGCTTGCAGGATGCACCGGGAATATTTTTCCTCTGCTTTTTTATTTCCTAACACCAGTTCCTTTTGCAGCCCGCTCGGTTTTTCTTACGTCCTTCAGAAGGACTCACAGTCTCTCACAGTGATCACCCCTTGCGTTCCCAAATCCAGTTGGTCACAGCTCGTGTTTGAACTAGCAGCTGGCTGGGGTGCGGCTGGCAATCACGGAGGAGGTGAGGTCCTGCTGTTTCCGCAGAGAAAACCCACAATCACACACCTGGTCCACTCATGCTTCCACTCCCCTCACTAGTAAGATTATAAATTTGAAACGGTACTTACCTGCTTTCAAGCAGCTGTTGAGCGGAAAAGCCCAAGGACTCCCTTTACTACGCTATACCTTCCAGGCTGGGTCCGTGGATGTTGTCCCTGGAAAAAAAAGGTCCATGCCGGCTGGGTTTGGATCCGCGGGCTTGGTCCGGTGGCAGGGTTGGATGGAAAACCTTCGTGGTCGCTAATTGTAGAAAGGTGTCAAAATGCCTTTCTTTCAAGGATTTGATTTTCCCGCTGGGAGAGCTCCGGCGCAAGGATACGGACAACTGCTTGAAAGCTGGATCTTTTTATTTTTCAGGAAGGCGGGGGACAGCGAGAAGTCTGTGTTCCTGGGCTAGCTAGCTTCTTATGGTAAGTCCCTGGTTTTTTATACCTTTTTCTCCCTTTGTAAGTTGATTTTGTGTGAATGTTTGTATTTGTGCTTAATGTTTCAAAACCTGTTTGAGTTTGTCTTTATTCCTGCCGGAAGGCAAACTCCCCGGGGTGCGGAAGGCAAACTCTGCAGGGTGGCCAGATTGTATTATTGGTTTTCTGTAATCTCTTTTAGCTTTTTTTTATTTTTTTATTTTAACAACAAACAAAACCACATAAAACATACAACATAAAACATAAAAACATCCTCCTCCTTCATAGATTTACAAACAGTGTATTGGTTGGTTTACCACTTTTTTTTGTGCGTCCATTTCCTAGTCGCCATTATAGTTATATTACATAATAACTCATATTATCAATCAACAATTGTATAACCTAGTATCATTACTAAGAAATCATTTAACTATAATTTTATTAATTCATACTTTAACGAGATAACTATAATTTACTTAATTTATTTTACAACAAATCATAAGATCACACCAAATCTATCTTAATAAGATTTTATAAAAATAATATCAAAGAAAATTATATCCTAAGTCTAAATATTCTATTATTGTGTTTTATTATCTAACCATTGATAAAAAAGATCCCAAACTTCATAAAATTGTTTATCTTCTTGTTCTCTAATTTCAAATGTCAATTTACTCATTTCAGCATATTCCAATATTTTCTTGATAGTTTCTTCCTCTGATGGAATTTTCTCACTCTTCCAGTTTTTAGCAAATACAATCCTAGCCGCTGTTAATACATTTACAATCAAATACTTCAAATTTTTATTATATGTATCAGGTAAGATTCCCAATAAAAAAATCTCTGGTTTTGAGTCTATATGTTTCTTTATCATTTTTTCCAACCATATGCGAATTTTAGTCCAATATTTTCTAGCATCCTCACAAGTCCACCACATATGGTAATATGAGCCAGGTATCTGATGACATTTCCAGCACTTTTCAGATTTGTTCTTGAACATTCTTGCTATTCTTGTCGGGGGAAAATGCCACCTGTAAAACATCTTATACAAGTTTTCTTTATATGCTGTTGACATTGTCATTTTATAATTTTGAGACCACAATTTTTCCCATTTCTCCAAATCAATCCCATATCCAAAATTCTTCCCCCAAACAATCATCATTTCTTTAACTTGTTCCTCCTCTAATATAATTTCCAACAAATAATTGTATAATTTTTTAATCACTTTTTCATCAGTACCTGTCAAAATCTTATCTAAATCAGTCAATTTATCATAAAATCCCTCCATTTTAGAATCTGTAAGACACCTTGAGTGTATTTGCGCATATGAGAACCAATTCATCCTTATGCCTTGTTCTTCTAGTTTTTGCATTGTTTTAAGTTCACTCTTTTCATCCAATATTTCCCCATATCTAACTGTTTGTTCCTTCTTATATATTATAGGATAAGAAAAAGCTTCAATAGTTGATAACCAGACTGGGATTTTCAAATAATATTTTCTCTTAATTTTCTCCCAATTCAACCATAAAGACTCCCATATGTAATGCCTTCTAAAGGAGCCCTGCGATTTAGTTCCCTTATACCACAGAAAAGCATGCCATCCCAGTAATAAATCATGTCCTTCTAATGTCAACAATCTAGTCTTTCTTAATGTTATCCATTCTTTAACCCACATTAAATTTGCAGCTTGGTAGTACAGCTCCCAGTTAAGAAGGCCAAATCCTCCTCTAATTCTAGCATCTTGTAGAAGTTTTAATTTTATTCTCGCTTTCTTACCTTGCCATATAAACTTCAACACAATTTTATTTAATTCTTCAAAGTAATCTTTACCAAGCCTAATTGTTATTGTTTGAAACAAATATAAAATTCTGGGTAAAATATTCATCTTGACTGTTGAAATTCTACCTATCAATGACAATTGTAAGTTTTCCCATTTCTTCAGATCAGATGCTATCTGTTGTTTAAGTTTAATAGTTATTCTCTTTCAATGTGATACATCTTGACGTCAAATGTATCCCCAAATATTTAACCTTATTCATAACTTGAATTTTCAATAAGTCTGCCAATTCATCTCTTTGTTTTAATAACATATTCTTTGTCAAAATCTTTGTTTTATCTTTATTTATTTTCAAACCTGCCATCTCACCATACATCTCTATCTTTTCCAATAGTTTTAAAGCTGTTTCTAGAGGATCTTCCAGAATAAAGACCAAATCATCCGCAAAGGCTTGCAATTTAAATTCCTCCTTCTTAACTTTCATTCCTTTTATATTTGGATCCTCTCTAATATTTCTATTCAGCACTTCCAAAGTCAATACAAATAGCAAAGGTGATAATGGGCATCCTTGTCTCGTGCCTTTTCTTATATTAATAGAGTCTGTAAATTCTCCCTCTATCATTACTTTTGCCGTTTGCTTATCGTATATGGCTTCTATTGCTTGAATAAATTTTCTAGCAAAGCCCATCTGTTCCAATAACAAAAACATGAATCTCCAATTCACATTATCAAATGCCTTTTGGGCATCAAGAAATATCAAAGCCATTTGTTTTTCAGGATGCGCCTCATAATATTCCAAAGTGTCCAGAATTACCCTCATATTATCTTTAATTTGTCTCTTTGGCAGGAATCCATTCTGATCAGGATGAATAAAATTATTTAAGTATCTTTTGAGCCTTTCTGCCAAAATTGAAGCAAAGATTTTATAATCTGCATTCAGTAAAGAAATAGGTCTATAGTTCTTTATTTGTAATGGATTGGCCCCTTCTTTTGGAATAAGTGTAACATAAGCTTCTGACCATGTTTTACGTATTTTCTTATTTAACATAACTTCATTCATGACTTCGAACAGTGGAGTGCTCAACGATTCTTGTAGTGTTTTATAAAATTCTGCCGGGAGCCCATCTGGACCTGGTGCTTTTCCATTATTCTCCCTATTGAATGCTTCAGTTAGTTCCATCATTGTTATAGTGCTTTCTAACATTTTTTCAGTCTCTTCAGATATCTTAGGTAGGTTAGCATTTTGTAAATAAAGCTTAATTCTTTCCTCATCAAAATCCTCCTGTTTATATAATTGTCCATAAAAGTCTCGAATAATTACCTTTTCTCCTTATTACCATAACACATTTGACCTTGATCATCTATTAGCTGTAATATTTTCCTAGATTCTTTCTCCTTTCTCAGTTTGTATGCTAACCATCTACCTGGCTTATTTGCATCTTCAAAATAGTTCTGTTTAACACTTCTAATTTTTTGTGCCATTTCTTCTTTCTCTACCTGACCCATCTTGTGTTTAATTATATCCATTTTGAATTTAATATCTTTTTTCTGTGGCATATTCTGCAATTCTTTTTCCAGTTTTTTGTAATCATCTTCTAAAGCTTTAATAGTTTGCCTCTTCCTAATATTCTTTTTCTTTGTATAGTCCATTATTAATCCTCTTGCATATGCCTTCATTGTATCCCAAACATTCTGCATTGAAGTATCTTCTTTTTTATTTTCACTGAAAAAGAAAGCCAATTCTTTGCCCATCCATTGTGTGAAATCTTTTTCCTTTAAAATAGTATTATTTAATGTCCATCTAGATCTTCTTTTTTGTCCTTTCCATTCAATTGTCATTGGATTATGGTCTGCCCATATACTTGTTTCAATATTTATTTCTTGAGTATTAGATATTAATTCTGATGAAGTCCAAATCATATCTATTCAGGACCATGATAACTGTCTATTTGAATAAAAAGTATATTGTTCAGTTTTACCATTTCTTTCTCTCCATATATCTTTTAAATTTAATTCATCTATCATTTTGAAAAAGGATTTAGGGAGAGTCTTTCTGTTTTGTCTTGATGCTGTCGCTGTATAGTCCAATTTATTATCTACAATTCCATTGAAATCTCCCATCATAACTATATTGATATAGTCCAGTCCAATTGTTTTCATATGTAACTTTTTATAAAATTCTTCTTGCTTATCATTCGGAGCATAAATTGCAACCAGGAGTGTTTTTGTATTGTTATCCACTATTTCAACCATTAATACTCTTCTGTTTTCATCAGTAAAAATCAGTTTTGCTGCAATAGTTTCTTTAATGTACAAGACCACTCCTCTTTTCTTACAGTTAGTCAAGGAAGTAAAACTTTTCCCCAGTTTTGGTCGTACCAATAATCGTTGGTGTTGTTTTTTAATATGTACTTCTTGTAAACAAATTATATCAAATTTTAACTTCTCTAATTTATGGAAAGTTTTTCTTCTTTTGGTAGCTGAGTTCAATCCATTTATATTCATGGAAATCATTTTTTTTTCTCCATGATTATATTTTGTATTCAGGTCTGACAGCTCTTGTGGATCTTACTTCACGTTGTTCTTTGGTCTCCCTTTGTCCACCTGCCGCACCTTCTTCTTTTCCCATTCCCATTTGGTCCTCTTGGGGTTCAGTCGAGATGATCTCTTTTTCTGTCTTTATTTCTCTTCTTCCAAAAAATTCATTGTAGAATGTTTCTGCTTTCTCAATTGAGTCGATTCTGTGTCTCTGTTCTTGCCATGTGAACATTAATCCTTCTGGGATCAACCATCTATAATTCACCTCTTTTTCCAATAACATTTTGGTCAAGAATCGATATTCTCTTCTCATCTCTCTCACTCTTCTGGGCACTTGTTTTAAAACCACAATCTCTTTGTCTTTATATTTCAACGCCTTATCTCTTGCCACTTGTAGTATTTGTGTTTAATAGTCTTTTTAGTAAATCTGACGTGGACCTCTCTTGGTAGCTTATTCCTCATCGCATATCTTGTGAAGACACAGTATATCTCATCTACTCCATCCATCATCTTTTCCTCTGTTATCCCCAAAGCTCCAGCCAAGATTTCTATCATTACAGCCGCCAAATCTTGTCCTTTTTCTTCCTCTATATTTTGAAATCTGAGATAAAATTCTGACCTATTCATCTCCCAGTTCAACATCCCACTTTTGTCTTGTTCAACCATTGTTAATTTGCTAACGATATTTCCAATTGTCTCATCTCTTTGTTTGTCTTTCTCTCCTCATGTTTCACCATCATTTGTTGAAAATTTTCAATTTTTTCATCAGTCTTCACAATTCTTTGTTCAATACTCTCTGTTCTTTGTCAATACTCGTTTTAAGTTCTTGTATTCCTTGTATAATCATCGCTAGGTTCATTTGTGCTTTATCTTGCTTCGCCATTATTGATAGTCATCCTCCAGTTGATGGAGAAGCAGGAGCAGAAGTTGAACTGCCAGAAGGTAGAGTTTTCTTACTCATTTGAATAATTCAGGATCTTTAAGCTCCTTTAATCCAGTTAATAAGATAGCCAATTATAATCCAATTGGGAAGAAGAAAAACATAAAAAAGCCAATAAAAAATAAAGAGTCTGGAGTTAAAAGGAGGAGGAGAAAAAGAAGATTAAAAAGAAAAAGGAGGAAATTCTTCAGATTCTTCTAAACCTTAATCCTATTGTGGGATAGTCAATTATAATTCAAAAATAAAAATTAAGAATAATAAAAAAAGAAAAAGAGAGTAAAACCCAATAATATTAAAGAATAATAATAAAAAGAAGAAGAAGAAGAAAAAAAGAGTTCTTCAGGTTCTTCACACCTTAATCCAATTAGGAGGTCTCAAAAAATAAAAAAAATAATCATAAAAGTAAATCAAAAATGAAAATAGAAAAGGCAAAAATCCCAATAAGCAAAAAGAAAAAAAAAGTATTCGGAGGTTTTCCCTTTAAGAGGAAAAATAAAAATAAAAATAAAGTCAAACAAAAAGAAAATAGATATACAAATATTACAAGGTACTGTGGGATTGAAGAGGAGGGATGGAACAGCTAAAAGAAGGTAAAAAAGAAAGCACACTGCATCTTATTTAATTATCCAAGGCTCTTATTATGGCTTCTCCACAAATTCCAAAGCCAAGCTTCAAGTACTCAATTAATAATAGAAGTTCCAAAGAACACCTGTTAAAACATTCTCCAGTGTTCTTCCCTCTATCTTATCAAGTTCCAGTGTCCTTGAGAAAGGATTTTTTCACAGTCCTCTCAACTTCCAATAAAGTATTTTCAAGCCTCTAGTTGGCAGTGTTACAAAGTTTCTTTAATCCACTCCCCCTTCTTTCCCAGAAAAAGCCTAATAAAAAAAAGGAAATATACATGTATATATATATAT
>NW_020769395.1:370262-441185 GCF_900518735.1 Pseudonaja textilis
TATATATATATATATTTAAGGAAAAAAAAATTACTAAAGGGAGCCTCTGTTCTAAAAAAAACTATTAACAGTCAAAAGGGAGAGAAAAAGAAAAAAATTAGATAAATATAAGAGAAAAAACCAGTCTAGTTACAGTTACTAGATCGCAATAGAAGTTCAGTGAAAACAAAAGTAAAAGTAAAAAGCCAAGCCTCCGTTTGACATTTCTCTTTAAAAAATCGCCGCTAAGTCAATTTTATCAGTTTTTGTCAAAAATCTTACAGGATTCTTCTCATTTTAGAGTGTCCTTAAGTCCCGAATAAAAAAAAAAAAATTCTCACCAGCCGATACACTTTCTCTTTCTGTCTCTTCCTTCCGGAGCTGTCACAGCTTCAGCAGCTTAATGGCTGCCTCTCTGCCGATGGTAAAAGGGCTTCTTCTGGATCCACCAGGGACTTTTCGATGTCCCTGGGATCAGCAGAACGCACCCCTTACTATCACCATCTCTACGGGACGGTTTAGGTCCATTAGGACCGACCAGGGGCGAAGATATCAGCTGCGATCTTGGAGCCCCGAGATTGCAGATGTATCGCAACAACGTAGCTCTGCCTTCTCCCTAATCTCTTTTAGCTTTAAGATAGTTTTTCATATTTGTTCTGTGGCAATCTCCTGTCTGTCCCTTTTGTAATTTATATTTTGTGTCTTTTGTCTGTTTGTTTTGCTTATTTGGTATGTCCTGTGTTTGTAAGGGTTTTCTGAATTATCTTTTGTTTCCCTTTTTTATTTGTCTAGTTTTCTTAATTACTTAGGCTTTTGTCTGTAGGGATTCTTTAATACCTTTTTTATTTGATTCCTTTTCCTATGTAAGTTTGTTTTAAGGCTGACCTGATGTTCCCCTTGGGCTTTTCCTGTTTTTGTGACACTATTGTCTTTGTGAAGTTCCCTTTCCACAACACCAAATACAATGTTGCAATCTAAAAGAAACAAACCGCTTGCTCAGCACTTACCAAAAGAGAAAAACCAGATAACACAGCCGCCGATTGGGATTCCCTGCCCTGCCTCCAAGAGAATTAATTCCCAAATAATAGGAATCACATAGCTCACCTGAACTTCCCTGGGCTGCCCCGATGGGATTACCTCCCAAAATAGAAACTAAACAAAAGAAGTACATCTTGAGGCAGGAAGGAAAACTCCGGACAAATAATTAGAACAAAAGAAAAAAACCATCAATTTGCATTGCCTGAGGGTAGAAAAAACGTATAAAACCACAACTCAGGACCCCAGAAGACCAACTTGCAAGGCAGGAATGCTGAATGTCACTTTTGCTGTCACTATATTGCCTTCCTGTAATAAACCTGCTTTTCGGTAGCTCACTGTATTCCAATCTTTTATCATAGGCTTCTCCCAGCTGGAATGGACCAGGATTTTACTTCCAACAATGTGTAGCTAAAAATCAGTCTATATTTAGTGCTCATCTGACTTTGGGTTCCAACTTTAGGCGATATTTGTGGCTGCTTATTTTGTTTCTACTACTAATAAAGCAATAAATGAGAAATCATTGTTTTTATAAGTATTTCTGAAGAGGTGTGTGTGTAAAAGGCAGCAGTGATCACTGATCATAACAGCACAAGAACTGGCACTAAGCACCAGATCCATAGAAGCAAGGATTTACCACACTAGATAGAACCCAAGGAGTCAGTATCTCTCAGCTGAAAGATGTATGGACTTTAACTCCCAGAATTAGAGCTAGGAATCTGTGGGAGTTCCCGATCCAGAAGGACAGGCAGGGATTAGTTTTTAGTTTACTTTATTGTCATTGCACTTCGTACAATGAAATCAAACACCATCTTCAGTGCACAACCATGACCATGGCCATGAAACCATTAGATAACAAATCAGAAAGCAATCTTGGCTAGGAAAGATTTTTGTGCCAATACTTGCACAAAATAACAAACTCCCTTGGTTTGTTAATTTTATTTGCATTTTAAGTGTTTATTTTTCAATTAATTAATTGTAATTATGAAAATATCAGCCATTCTTTTTTTATATACAGTATAACATCTTTTTTATAGACTGTCATTTTCAAATCCACTTTCAGCTCAGTTTTTCTTGTCTGGTGAAACTTGTTCCTCTTCCATAATATATTTTAAACACTAACTATATGTCAGACACTCTTAAAAGTACCTGAATGGCGCCGATTTCCGCTCCTCACCCACTTTCTTCACTTGCTAGTCTTCACCACTCAATTTTTGGTAAGTTGCCCTGTCTAGAGACTATGTGATTCCCACCCACCCCCATGCTCTGACAGTGAGAGCAATCAACCCATGGAACAGAAGTTGCATTCAGAAGTTATGGGAGCTTCACCACTGGAGGCTTTCAAGAAGAGACTGGATTGTCATCAATCAGAACTGGTGTATGGTCTCCTGCTTGGGCGGGGCGGGGGTTGGACTAGATGACCTACAAGGTCCGTTTGTTAATCGGTTAAAATAAGGAAAGGAGAGGAAACTGGAGCCTATACAGGCTGACCTGGTGTCAGGACAGCTGGGCTTCTCCTCCCAGTACCCACCCCTTCAGACAGAGTCCATTTGACAGGTAGAAATTGGTCTGGGGAAGAAAAGCTGCCTGGATTATTTTAAAATAGTTGAGATTCAAATATTTTTTTCTCTTCCCAAATAAAGTTTGTCTGTTGTTTGGGGGTGTTTCAGAACATCCGGCTGGACACAACTCTACTTCATCACATAGGGACTATTCAGAGGGCTGAAAAAAGTGAATTATGACCTGTCCTCAACTTATGACTGGTCTTCACATTTATGACCATAGCAGCATTCTTAGAAACCATGTCACTCATTTCACAACTGTGGTGCTTCACTTCACCACAGTGACAAGATAGGTCGTAAAACGGGGGCAAAACTCACTTTGAACAAACATCTCACTTAAGCAACAGAAATTTTGGGCTCAGTTGTGGTCATGAGTTGAGGACTAGCTGAGTTTTATTTCCTTACACATAGGAACTATACAGAGGGCTGAAATAAATGAATTATGACCTGTCCTCATACTTACGACCGGTCACACATGACCTCGCACCTAGCCACACCCACCCGGTCACATGACATCATAGCCATACCCACAGAACTGGTAGTAAAAAAAATTAAATCCCATCACTGTATTTAACACTTCCAATGTCAACATGAATAGTAAAGGGGACAAATCACCTCATGAGGGAAGCCTTGGAGAACCTCGAAGTGAGGGATGCACCAGGATGCCAATGCAGGAGAGCCAGGGAACCAGAAAATGAGAGAACCCAAGCCACCACCCCGGATTCAGCTGAGAATGATCGGGCAGCGGGACAAGCTGAAGAACCAGCAGCCATACCAGGTACCCAATCCCTAACCACCCCAGAACAGGGGATTAACCCTGGCCAACCCAGAGACATACAACTGCAAAGGAAGGTCCCACCCCGGGTGTAAAATTTGATGGGGACCTCCAGAAACTGGGATTTTTCCTGGTGCAAGTACTCACCTACATGCAAGAATACAGGCGAAATTTCCCAAGCCAGGGATCCCAAGTACAAGTCCTCACCCTGGCCCTTGAAGGGACAGCAGCCAGATGGATGGTGACGCTCCACAATATCAATGCCTCAGAATTAAGGAATCTCAACTGCTTCATGACAGTCCTATGCCATTGCTTCGAAGACCCTCTCGCTGATAGAAAAGCCCGAGACTGCATCAGAGTCATAAAGCAAGGCCGTCGCCCATTAGCTGAATACACCGAGAAATTTTGTGACCTGGCCAGCCGAATTGACTGGCCAGAGGATATTTATTTATTTATTTGATTTATATTGCCATCTACTCACCCATGGCGACTCAAGGCTGCTTATACAATGTAAAATCATATTTAAAACAAAAAATAAAAATAAAAACAATAAGAACTAACAAAAAGAATCAAATAAATTAGTAAAGTACAATAGAACAAAATTTGGGAAAACAAAAAACAAAACAAAACAAAAACAAAAACCAACTCCCACTCCCCCACCCCGACAACAGCAGGTCACACTACCATCTGATGGGTTCCATCCCTCTCTGGGTTCCCCAGGCCCGCTGGCAAAACCAGGTCTTCAGTGCCTTTCGGAATAGCATTAATGAGAGGGCCATTCTAATCTCTGGGGGAATGATGTTCCAGAGAGATTGAGCCACCACAGAGAAGACCTTTCTTCTAGGTGTATCTGCCTCAGGGGTGGGACCCGCAGCATTCCCTGCCTCCTCGCTCTAATGGGTCGGGTAGATGTCAGTGGCAAAAGATGTTTCTTCAGATAACCTGGACCCAAGCCATGAAGGGCTTTAAAAGTGACAACCAGCACCTTGAATTGCACCTGGAAGCAAATTGGCAGCCAATGCAGTTCCTGCAGGAGAAGCGATACATGTACACACTGGGGTCTGCATAATACCATGTGGGCCTCTGCATTTTGCACCAACTGGAGTTTCCGGATGCTCTTCAAGGGCAGCCCCATGTAGAGCGCATTGCAATAATCAGGATGGGAAGTAACCAGGGCATGAGTGACTGTGAGTAGGGACTGCTGATCCAGGAAAGGGCGTAACTGGTGCACAATCCACAATTGCGCAAAGGCCCTCCTGGTCACGACTGCCACCTGCTCTTCAAACAAGAGGCGTGAGTGCAGGAGAACCCCCAGATTATGTACAGGGTCTGTTTGGGGTAGTGCCACTCCATCCAAGACTAAAGTAATTCTCCCTGAACCAACAAACCCCAGGTCCATAGCCACTCTGTCTTGCATGGGTTTAGTTTCAACCTGTTGCTCCCCATCCAGCCCCTAACAGCCTCCAGGCATTGTGAGAGGGAGGACACAGCAACACTTAACTCACCATGGGCCGAGACATGCAGCTATCATCAGCATATTGGTGATACCTCAGTCCATGGTGATGGATGAGCCCACCCAGCGGTTTCATATAAATGTTGAACAGGAGTGGAGAGAGTACCAAGCCATGCAGAACCCCATAAAGCAATGGGTGAGGGTGGATCTCTCCCCTCCTATCAACACTGACTGAGAGCTGCCACAGAGGAAGGAAGTGAATCAAGACAGCACAACACTCCCATCCCCTGAAGCCGTCCCAGGAGAATCCCATGGTCAGTGGTATCAAAAGCCGCCAAGAGGTCAAGTAGAGCAAGGATAGATGCACTACCCCCATCCCGCTCCTGCCAGAGATCATCCAAAAGTGCAACCAATGCTGTTTCTGTCCCAAATCCAGGCCTGAATCCTGATTGGTAGGGGTTGAGATAATCCATCTCATCCAGAAACCTCTGGAGCTGCTGCGCGACCACCTTCTCAACAACCTTCCCCAAAAAGGGAAGATTGGAGACAGGTCAGAAATTATCCAACCTGGTGGAGCCCAGTGATGGCTTCTTAAGAAGAGGGCAGACCACAGCCTCCTTAAAGTGCTGGGGCACTGTCCTCTCCTGTAGAGAAGCATTAATCACTGCCAGAGTCCACCTGCTTATCACCTCCTGGGAAGCTTTCACAAGCCAGGAGGGGACATGGGTCTAAAATACAGGTGCTCACGTGCATACTCCCTAGGATCCTGTCCACTTCCTCAGGAGCAACAGGGTCAAACTGTTCCCAGATAACAGGGCAAGAACCTGCCACAGAAACTTCCACTGGATCAGCAACCACGCCGGCATCTAACTGGGAACAAAGTTGAGTGATTTTGTCTTCCAGAAAAATCCGCAAATTCCTCAGCGAGCCCCTTCAAGTGGACCTCTATCTCCTCCTTCCCTAAGAGGAGATGACTCACTTTAAAGAGGGTTGCTGGGTGATTATCTGCAGACACAATTAGTGTGGAGAAATATTTACACTTCACCTCACGAATTGCCACAAGGTAGGCCTTAGTAGCAGCTCTTACCCGTGTTCGATCGAGTTCATCTCCTGTCCTCCGCCAGTGGAGCTCTAGATGTCTCCTCATGTGTTTCATCCCTCTCAGTTCCTCTGTATACCATGGAGCACAGAGAGGTCTACGAGTGAGGAGAGGTCACAAGGGTGCAATCCTATTCAGAGCCTCGGTCACCTTCCTATTCCAAACAGTGACTAAGAACTCAGCTGGACTGCATAATAGATCTGTAGTTATAACCCCCAGCTCCTTCGGGAACCTATCTGGGTCCATTAGTCGATGGGGACGGACCAATCTAATAGGTCCTGCCTCCCTGCGGGGGGGATGCAGCTTTTGAGAAACTCACTGCCACCAGACTGTGATCTGACCATGACAAGGGGAGCAAGGAGAGGTCTACCAATTCCAGGTCACATAGACACTGCTCTGACAAGAACATCAAATTGGGAGTGTGACCACTATTACTAGTCAGGCTCTGGATAATCTTGGACAGGCCCATGGAAGTCATGGTTTCTATAAAATCTCAGGCTACCTCCGACCCCCACCCCAGAGAAGGCAGGTTGAAATCCCCCAGAACTATAAGTCTGGGGGATTCCACTGCCAGTCCTGTGGTGAGGTTCAGGAGCCCAGGTAGGGAAGCTGCCACACAGCAGGAAGGCTGGTATAGCAGCAGCAATCCCACTTGATCCCTTGAGCCCAATCTAGGAAAAAGGATCTCACAGCCGGGGACTTGTTGAACAGTGCCTCTGGAGGCTACTAGAGATTCTCTGATGACAACAGCCACACCTCCTCCCCGGCCCTGAGGTCTAGACTGGTGCCATGCTTGATAACCCACTGGGCACATTTCTGCAAGAGGAACACTTCCCTCTGGGCTCAGCCAAGTTTCAGTTAAACAAGCCAGATCAGCCTTCTCTTCGATGATCAAATCGGCAATAAGGCCAGCCTTATTGCAAGCTGATCTCACATTTAAAAGCAGAAGTCTAAGACCAGGGCCACCACAGATCTGCTGACCAGGAAAATGAGGTGAGTGCAATGGGGCAGAACATGAGATTGGTACTAAACACCAAGATCGTGTTCCCCGTACCTGTCCTCTCCCTTGTCTCCCATATCTCCTGTTCCTCGACACCACTGAAATAGGAGGCCCTCCTCTGCCTTCCCTGAGAACCCTTCCATTCCCCATCTCCAACATTCTTCTTTAAAAAGGGAAAACAGAAAAAAAATCTACTTCCACTGACAGATTGTTGGGGGCAAGGTGAGTTTTACAGGCACTATAGCATTTGCTCTCAGTGCCCTCAAATTCACATCACCCCTTATTACTGCAGAGGGGTCACATACAGCTCCTCTTATCTCCTAATATAATCAGAATATGTCCACTTGATGCATAAACAGCACCCTGCCCAGTTGCTCTCACCCACCAAGCAGGAAGCCACTCTTCCCCCCCCAGCTCTCACCTCGGGGAAAGGGACCAACATACTCTCAATCCTCAACTAGGATATCCTAGTCTGTTGGTTCATAGATGGACTAAATGACAACCTATAAGCTGCCTGGATGGCCTGTGGGGCCCCAAACCTCCTGCATGAATGGTACATGATGGCAGAGGAGGTGGAGATAGACATGACTCGTAACCACCATGACTCCAAGAACGTCTGGTTGCCTTAAGTGTGGAAAGGACGGACACCGCACAGCAGAATGCCATTCAAAAACTCCTGCCAGAAAGCCAGACCACCCATCAGGGGGGAAACCTGAAACATCCAGCCCTCAAGCAAAGGAGACTGGCCTGAGAGGTGAGTAGCTGTGGGATTCCGATCCCCACCTTAACCCAGAGGAAGAATCCCCAATGCTCTGAGGGGACCTGAGCCAGTCCGAAAGCGATCTGGAAGATGATTCGCTGGTAAGCAACCCAATTGAACCAATCACTCTACCCCTAAGACTGTTTATCCATAGCCAAGGGAAGGGGGAGGAAGTTGCAGCGTTGCTGGATTCAGGATGCACCCAATGCCTAATAAACCCCTCCCTTGCAGAGAAATTGGGAATCCAACTGAAAGAAATGGAAAATCCCATCGCTTTCTGCTAATTAGATGGAACTATAGCGGGAGGGGGGGGGAGCCAGCTAGGTTTACCACAGAACCATTAAAAATAAGACTAGGGAACCATAGTGAGATGCTCACATTCATTGTAGCCCCAGGAATAGAAGAGCCGCTAGTCCTAGGTCTCACATGGCTGTGGAAATGGAATCCAAAAATAAATTGGAGGAGAGGAACCGTACAATTCCAGAGAGACGTAGTATTTGCAAATAGCTCAGAGGAAAGGATAAAGAAAGGAATAGAGAACAGAGAGTCAGCCATGACCGGGCAGCCAGCTGAACCCATTAACATTCCCAACGACTACCAGGATCTGGCCCAAGCATTTAGCAAGGAAGCTTATGATGAACTCCCAACCCATTGCACCACAGACTGCGCTATCTAAATCCTACCAGGGGCTAAACTCCCAAAACCACAAATGTACTGCATGTTTCCCAGAGAACTAAAAGAACTCAGAGCATTTATTGATAAAAATTTAAAAAGGGGCTTCATAGAACCCACCCGACCAAAAATAGCTGCCCCAGTGTTATTCCGCAAAAAGAAAGATGGCTCTGTACGTTTGTGTGTATATTACAAAAAATTAAACGCGATTTGCGTAGACAATATGTATCCACTCCCCCTCATGAAGGACTTGTTAGGCCACCTCTCGAAAGGAATTTTTTTTTCAAAGTTAGACCTACAAGAGGTATATTACCGCATCAAAATAAAGGAAGGGGATGAGTGGAAGACAGCTTTTAACACCCCATTGGGATGCTACCAATTTAAAGTGCTCCCCTTTGGATTTCAAAGAGCGCCTGCCGTGTTTATGCAATTGATCAGTGAAACCCTTCATGAATTTTTATATAAAGGCATTCTAGTGTATCTTGATGATATTTTAATCTACACGGATATGATGGAAGAACACATCAAGCTACTCCGTGCAGTTCTCACAAACTCTTAGATGCTAAACTATATGCAAAACTCTCTAAATGCGAATTCCACCAAGAAAAAATTGACTACTTGGGGTATAGAATATCCCATGAGGGAATAGAGATGGGCCCACAGAAAGTAAAAGCTGTCATGGACTGGGACCCACCTCATACCCACAAGCAACTACAAAGCTTCCTGGGGTTTGCAAACTTTTATCACCATTTCATTTCAGCTTTTGCAAACATCACCCTCTCTATCACGAACTTGCTAAAAATGAAGAGAGGGGAGAAACCCAAACCCATACATGATATTCTTCCAACTAAAATCGGAATTCTGATTTTTTTCATCAGCGGCCGGCTCCTTTTGCATCTGGCTTCTTCGCTCACTGTCCCACAAAACGGCCCGGACTGCGGGAACTACACGCTTCCCCTTTTCCTTTCTTGCAGCTTGAACCACCTGGAGGAAAGGCGCCGAGACACCTCAAGCACCGCCTGCGAGGGAGCCTCTACACGCTGGCTGTGACAGGCTCGAGCGAGCTCCTCTCCCACTCTTTGCGGTGGCTCTGAAGGCTTTGCGCCCCTCCCTTCCCGTGCAGTCCTCCTGACCTGCTTGTGACTCACTAGAGCACGACTGGGGTTGCGTGCTTGTGTGTGTGTGTGTGTGTGTGTGTGTGTGTGTGGTGCGTGCCGGGTGCGGGGACACTGGCAAAGGACGACACGTCTTTCCGTTCATCGGGGCCAACTACAACAGGTGGAGAAGCCACTCTTCCCCCTTCATCGCCAAAAGCAACAGAGGCGCCAAGGCTCGCTTCCCGTTCCCGCCAATATTGCCCCACTTTCCCTCTTCTCTTCCCATGCACGCAGCCAGCTTCAGGTGATTTCCTCCACCCCCTGGCCCCGAAGGAAGCGTCTTTGGAGGCAGGGCAGGAACGAAAATGCTTGGCTGAGTGGAAGAAGAAAAGCTTATACTTTCCCAGGAGTTACAGAGCGCAGAGACAAAGGCTCGGGAGGAAAAGCTATTGTTAGCCAACCCTCCATTGTCCTGAGGGAGGCGGCCGGCGACAAACTACACTGATTACTAAGCAACTGAAAGAAATGCTGCTTCACTCAAGTGACAGATTTCTTAAGGCAGAGGGAAGGTGGTTTCTCTTTAGGAAGTTGGATTTCACTGCTCTTTGTGTAGCTGTGTGGGATAACTGTAGTGAAGATTTGGCCAACAAGACTGTTAAGTTTGAGCAATGAGAGGCTAACCAGAGCATGAGTGCAACAGTACTTTATTTACAAATAAAGGGCTGACCGTGCTTGCCAAGCCTGGAACTGGCTCGCAGCAATCAGCAGCCAGTTGGACCCCGCAGCCTGCTTTTATAGCTGGCTGCTGGGGAGAACTGACCAATGGGAATGGGGGGAATAACGCCCACACAAGTGAGTGGACCTGAGTGAGAACTCCTTGAGTCCTCAGGACATAACACCCCTTCCCCCCAGATGCGAACACGCATAGTCCTTGAGGTAGATGGGGGGTTTGTGTTGGCGCCCGGAGCGGCGCAACTCGGGAACATTGTCTGACTGTTCGGCATCAGTCTGTGACGGTTGAGCTGGCATAGTGTCGCCAACACTCTCTCTGGACTGGGCATCCTCGGAAACCACCGGGTTGGTTTCTGGAGTCAAACTCTCGTGGGTTGGATCCGGTTGATCAACTCTCTGGGCGCTGTTGTCCGGGTTTGGGCTGACCGGAACGACCGCTGGCGTAGACTGGTCACTGGGTGCGATGTGGCTGGGTGGCGGATGGGACGGTTCCCCTTCGACTGGAGACTCTGGATTCTTGTTTGCGAGGTTGCTGAGGCGCCTTCTGAGTTGGTCTATGTGTCTCCTCCAGACGCGACCATCCTCCAGCCTGACTCTATATGATCTCGGCCCGGTGACGGTGATGACTTCGCCCGGAATCCAAAGTGGGTCCCCAGCGAAATTCCTTGTGAATATCGGCTCCTGTAACATAAAATGTCTAACCCCCGAAGTGGAAGCGAGGGGAGAGTCAGGGCAGTATTGTGGGTGCAGTCTATCTAATACAGTCCTCAGGCGCCGGCCCATCAGAAGTTCCGCTGGGGACTTATTGGTGACTGCACAGGGGGTTGAGTGCTGGCTCATCAGGAACCGTGAGAGTTTGTGGTGCCAGTCATCTCTGCCAAACCTAGCGAGGGCCTCTTTGGTGGTCCTGACGGCCCTTTCAGCCAACCCATTACTCGCAGGGTGAAATGGGGCTGTGAAAATGTGGCGAATGCCTAGGTTGGCTGCAAAACGGCTGAATTCTACTGATGCGAACTGTGGGCCATTATCGGAGACCAAGGAGTCAGGTAGTCCATGGGTAACGAACAGGCGCGTTAACACGTTGGTGATTGCTAGTGTGGTGGTCGTGGATAGCTGCGCCACGTCTATCCACTTGGAATAAGCGTCCACGACCACTAGGAACATCTTTCCATGCACGGGGCCGGCCAGATCGATATGGATTCTAGACCAAGGGGCGCTGGCGCTCTCCCATCTGGTAGGGGTGGCGATGGGGGGAGCAGGACGGGATTCCTGGCAAATGCTGCAGGAACTTACCCAATTGACAATGTCCTCGTCTAGACCCGGCCACCACACGTAGCTGCGTGCCAACGCCTTCATTCTCACAATGCCGGGGTGTCCCTCGTGCAACGCCTCCAGGACTCGGGTACGCAGCGAGGTCGGAATGATCACTCGAGTGCCCCACAGTAGACAACCCTGCAAACTGGACAGCTCCTGCATGCGAGTCTTAAAGGGTGCGAATTTGTTATCAACATTGCCTCCCGGCCACCCCCTCCTCACCCAGTCGAGCACCTGGGCGAGCGTTTGGTCTGCCTTGGTTTTGGCGGCGATGTCAAGGGCGGTGATGGGCAGGTCCAACTGGGTGATTTCAAAAATGGCATTGACAGGAGCTGGGTCTTCAGCCGGAGCGGGTAAGGGGCAGCGACTGAGTGCGTCAGCGTGGGATAGAGTTTTGCCCGGGCAGTGGATAAGTTTGTATGAGTAGGCCGCTAGAAAAAGCGTCCACCGTGTCATCCGAGGGGAGAGGACTTGAGGTGTCTGTTTGTCGCCGGCCAGTAGGCCCAGGAGGGGTTTATGGTCGGTGACCAGTTCGAAGAAGTGGCCAAAAAGGAATTCGTGAAACTTTTTCACGGCTGCAACAGCTGCTAGGGCTTCCTTGTCTATTTGGCTGTAATTTCGCTCTGTGGCCGAGAGCGTCCTGGAGAAAAAGGCGATGGGGGCCTCGGCGCCATTGGCGAGTCGGTGACTAAGGACCGCCCCAATTCCAAAAGGGGATGCGTCTGCTGCCAGTACTAAAGGAAGGTTGGGGTCGAATTGGATGAGCACTGCCTCTGACGTAAGTAGTGATTTGACGGCGTTAAACGCCTGGTCTTCTTTGTGCCCCCAGTGCCACGGTGACTTTTTGTCTAGTAATCTGTGTAGGGGTTCGGCTACTGAGGCTTTATGGGGCAAAAAGGATGCATAAAAGTTTAGGAGTCCCAAGAAAGCTTGTAGCTCCGTTTTGGAGGTCGGTGTGGGAGCTTCGTGGATCGCCCTGACCTTGGACTCCAGGGGGTGAATGCCAGAGGCGTCAATTTTATAACCCAGAAAGTCCACCTGTCTAGTGGCAATGGCGCATTTTTCTTTTTTTAACTTGAGGCCATGCTGTCTGAACCTCTCTAACACTGCTCGCACTCTCTGGAAGAGTTGGGGTCTGTCCCTGGCCGAGACCAAGATGTCGTCGAAGTAGGGTACTACACCAGGGAGGCCCTGTAAAATCCGCTCCATGAGGGACTGAAAAATACCCGGGGCAACACTTACGCCAAATTGGAGACGCTTGCATCGGAAGGCACCCCTGTGAGTGACGATGGTCTGAAGTTCCGCTGTTTGGTTATCAACAGGGAACTGTTGATATGCTTGAGACATGTCCAATTTAGCAAAAATACTGCCCGGTTCGAATGTATGCAATAAGTGCTGAATGACGGGCACGGGATAGGCGCTAACTTGTAAATATTTATTGATTGTTGTCTTGTAGTCCGAGCAAATTCTCAGGCTACCATCTTTTTTGAGGGGTGTGACAATGGGCGTCTCCCACTTGGCGAAATCTGTTGGCTCAATGACCCCTTGTTTTAGTAGTTTATCCAATTCAGCGTCTAGTTTTGGTCGAATAGCAAATGGAACTCTACGTGGTTTTAATCTGATTGGGACTGCCTGGGGGTCAACGGTGAACGAGATGGGGGTTCCATTATAACACCCCAGCTCCTCGCTGAACACATCTGCGTAGTCAGCGAATAAGGAGTCAGTGTCTGAGGTTGAGACAGCATGGACTCCTGTTAACCCTAGGCCGAGGTGGGGAAACCAATCGAGCCCCAATAAGGTGGGTAGATTGCCGTTAACTACCACTAGAGGTAGGTGGCCTTTAAAAGCTCTAAAACTGACAAAGAACTTGCCTCTGCCGATCACGGGAATGGCCTTCCCCTGGTAGTCCTTCAGACCGAACTGGCATCTCTGAAGCCGGGTAGTAGATAGGCTGGGGTGGAGTCTCTTGAGGGTGTTCCACGAGATTATTGAGAGCGCTGACCCTGTGTCAACCTCCATGTGGCACGGTTTACCTTCTAGGGAAACGGAGAGAGAAATTTTACTAACAGAGTGGCAAGTTCGCCTGGCAAGGCGGTGCGTGCGACAGTTTAATACTTGCCTCTGTGGTCCCGAGTGCGAGGACGGGGGTCTTTGTGCAGCGCTTTGGGGGGCTTGGCAGACTCTCGCAATGTGCCCCCTCTTATGGCAGTTGTTGCAAACGGCTCCTTTAAACTTGCAGGTGGCCCTTTGATGTGATCCCCCACAGGCTAGGCACAGGGTGATGTGCTTGGGTGGACCGGTGTATTCTTGTTTGGCCCCTACCTGCGACCGTCTGTCATTGGTGAGGCGATGGACATCGTTCTCATCGTTGTGGCCTTCCTCCGCTTCCACCTCTTCGGAATGGACTGGGAACGCTGCTAGCTTGGCGCTTGGGCCCTGAATTTCGGTGGCTGAGTTCGTAGCTAGCTCGGCTGCTAGGGCCTCCTCTACCGCTTGCGCGAGGTTGAGGTCTTTTTTAGCTAGCAGTCGCCTCTGTAGGTTGAGATCCTTGACCCCACAAACTAATTGATCGAGGAGCATGTCCTCCAGGTATGTTCCAAACCCGCAGTGCAGGGCTGCTGTTCTGAGGGCGGCCATATATTGGTTGATGGTCTCCTTACTTGATTGCTTCCTCATTCGGAACGTGAACCTCCTGGCGATTTGTGAAGGTCTGGGAGCGTAGTGGTTTGTGAGGATCTCAAGCAACTCGGACCACGGAACGTTTTTTAATTCTCTCGGCGCCACGAGTGCTGCAGCGGTATCGTAAACGGTGGCTCCGCAGTAGATTAGGAAATAGGATTTTTTCCGATGCTCTCCCGCATCCGACAGGCCGACCGCATCGATGTAATGATTGAAACGGTTCTTATACGATTCCCACTTCACTTCGTCTGGTTTAAACGCCGGGAATACTGGATTGGAACTCATGGTGCTGGAACGGCTGGGCTACCTGCGGGAGAAATCTCTCTGGGACTACGAACGCTCGTGAGTTACAAGTGATATCAGCTCTGGAGAGGTTTTTTTTGCTACCCTCTCTTTCTCTCTCTCTGGGTTACCACGTTGGCTGCTAGCCGTTGGAGGTGTCTTGATTCGCGCCAAAAAAAGTGGGCGTTAGTGACTCTCTACAGCGCTGTGCTGTGATTCCTACTGGCCCGAAATTCAAATGACACCCGTTTGAATTTCGCGCCAAATGTAGAGCAGCTGCGGCTCGCAGCGCTTCACTTTCCCCGTAGCGAGGCTAACAAGCGGCTACAGACGCTTCTAACTAATTGACTCAGACCGCTTTCTCTGGCTGCGGATCTGCGTTTGCTCTTTTTGATCGCTCGTTTCGCTAGCTGACCGCTCTCTCTGGCTGCGGATCAGCGTTTCCCTTGTTGCCAGCCGATCGCTCTCTCTGGGCTGTAGATCGGTGGCTAGTGACTCAGCGGTTGCAAGGTGCTTCTGGTAGCTATCCCATCCTCGTCGCCAGTGTTAAGTTTGAGCAATGAGAGGCTAACCAGAGCATGAGTGCAACAGTACTTTATTTACAAATAAAGGGCTGACCGTGCTTGCCAAGCCTGGAACTGGCTCGCAGCAATCAGCAGCCAGTTGGACCCCGCAGCCTGCTTTTATAGCTGGCTGCTGGGGAGAACTGACCAATGGGAATGGGGGGAATAACGCCCACACAAGTGAGTGGACCTGAGTGAGAACTCCTTGAGTCCTCAGGACATAACAAAGACTTAACACTGATATTACTTCCTCTTCTGTGACTTTAAAGGTCAAATAATAGTTGCAACCCCCAACCCACCATCATAAAAGATAAGGCATATTTCACTGCCTGAGCTTCCCACTTTAACATGTGTGGCACCTAAGTTTGTGGCACCTTAAAAAACCAGCAAAATGTTATGGCATCTTTCATAGAAGAATGCTTCATTAAAATGATGGTTGCAACTACTCCACATTTCTGCAACATGGTCCCCTCCAGCTGTTTTGGATTTAAAAGCAAAGAGGGCCAATCTGGAACTGAAGGGGAAGACAACTGTAGCCAAAAGACAGGCCAGACTCAAAGTTATGCTATCAGCTCAACCAGCTAGAAAGAAGCATAGAGAAGTAATGCTGATCAAAGGAAAGGGAACAAAGAGAAAGTCCAATTAGAGGTGAAGCATTGTGGCTGTTTTTCTGTCTGTTAAGCAGGGTTTGTTTGTTGTTTTTGTTTGTTTGTTTTATTTTTTAAATGTGAAATCCTTTGCCTGAGAGCATTCTCATGGTGCTTTTTATTATTATTTTTTGTCAGACAATAAAACTATCATGCAGACTCACCTTGAAAAATCACTTTTGATTACTTCACTCTGCTAAAGCTTCAAGGGGGTGTTGCCAATTTAATTCCCACCGGGGTGCTGCGCAGACAGCGGCGGGTGCCTAGGCAGCCCCTGCACCCCTGGCTACTTTTCAGATTTTTTTTTTCAGAGGGGAATATCATGCCTGCAAACCAACCATTGTCCCTTATCTGGACAATGGAATGCCAAGCGGCATTCGAAAAACACAAAGATCTATTCTCAGCAAAACCGGTCCTTAAACACCCAGATCCCAAACAACCTTTTGTCATCCAAGCAGACGCTAGTGATGTTGCAGTTGGAGCAGTCCTCCTCCAAAAGAATGGAAATGGACAATTACAATCATGTGCTTATACATCCAAGAAACTGACGGAAACTGAGCAAAGATGGGCCATATGGGAGAAAGAAGCATATGCTGTGTAGTGGGCATGCTCACATTTGGGTTGTAACTGATCTTTTTTCCAAACAGGTTCACTTTACTCCATGCCAAAAGATCCCAACTGCCAAGGCATTGGCAAAGATATTTCTAATACACATTTATCACCTTCATGGAGCTCCCCAATTGATTATTTCAGATAGGGGGGCTCAGTTCAGATCCAAATTTTGATGGGTGTTTTTAAACCTATTAGGATCCACCCAGGGGATGTCATCATCAAGTCACCCCAGATGGATGGTTCGACAGAGAGAGTTAACAGAGTATTACAACAATATTTAAGATACTTTATTAATTACCAGCAGGAAAATTGAGCTGACTTTCTTCCTTTTGCAGAGGTAGCATACAATAACTCAGTCCACAGCCGCATTGGGTTCACTCCATTCCAAATAGCCACAGGCCAAGAATTCAACCCCATGCCGGAACTACCCACCAAAGAACCTCAAATCCCCTCCCTTAAGGAGTGGATAAATAACTTACAAGCCATGTGGCCAGTGGTAAGATTATCTTTACAGGAAGCTAGAACAGTTTTTAAAGCTCAAGCAGACAAAAAACGCTGTGAACCTAAACATTTCAAGATTGGGGACCATGTATATTTGTCCACAAAATTCTTAAAATCATGAGGACACTTCCGGTTGCAAGGCTTCGGCGGCGGCAGGAATCCGCTTCTCTGCAGGTCCCTGCTGCGCTCACCATCGAGGTACCCCCAATCCAACTGGATTTGGGGGTTGTCGCTGCCCTGAAGGGGCAGCGGAAGACAGAGGAGATCCGGGCAGGGGTCTGGGGATATCGCACCCCTCTTCCCCAGCCGGCTAGATTCCTTTTTCCTGAGGCGGTGGAGCAGCTGTCAGCAATGGCAGCCACAAAGAAATCTTCAACCGGATAAGATTGTGCAGGAGGAAGAGCCAGAAGGAGTTTTCTTGGCTGAACCGGGACATTAAGTTACTTTTAAAACACCCTGGAAACCTGACTTTGGATTGATACATTTGTTTCCAAAAGAATTTGTTACATCGGCGAAAGTGCTGAAGGAAAGCTCACTCCCCTTCCTTACGGAGAAAGTAAAGGAGCACAGAAAAATCTGCTTTTTAAAGGTAAAAATAAGCTCTTTGTTACAAGTGGGAAGGAGAGGACTAAAAATTTTTTTAAAAAAACTTTGTTGGAGGAGACGCCTTGAAGATTACAAGACCATCAATTAATTGTAATACGGCTTTTAAAATACATTTGGGATTTTGCCCCTGGAGGAAAAATTGTAAAGAGAAGAGGAAATAATTTTTGTTTGTTTGGATTGTTTGATAACTCTGACATTTGGAAATTACTTTAAGATTGAAAGCATCTGGGTTGTTTTTAAAAACCTATAATGATACCATCTGTTGATGAACTGAAAATGGAATATGAAAAATTAAAAGAAAGACAACAAAATGGCAAGGATTGGGAGCTGCCTTCCATTTTTTAGAAATGGTGGTTTCTACGTACCAGCAAATACTGGAGGAAGGAGAAGGAGAAGAAGAAGAAGAAAAGGAAGAAGCCATCTTTAATGGACTAAAAAGTTCGACTAAGAAAGAAAATGGGAAGAGAGGAAGGAAAAATGAGAATTTAAGATTTAATAAAACAACTAAGAAAAAGAAAAATAGGGTGAAAAGTAGGTACAATGTTAGAAAGCAATTGAAAAGAGAATTACAACAGAGAGGGGAAGTTAAAAAGGGGGAGGCTAGGAGAGGGGGGGGGGCAAAAAGACCAGATTGGAGAAGAAAGGGAGGGAAAAAGAAAAAAAAAAGCCACGGGCTAGAGCAAGATTTTAAAAAGAAATTTTTTTTTAGAGACGAAGGATGATGGATAGTGCATAATTAAAGAAGATTCTGCAAGAGTGCATAAGATAGTATTGTAGTATTTGCATTTGAAATAGTTTATTGGAATATTTAATAAAATATTAATGTTTAATAATGATAGATGTTGATATTTAATAAAATATTAGGAGAATGTGTAAAATGATTAATGCTTAGTTATAGTTTAATTTGTTATTGTTTTAATGTTATTATAACCTTAGTATTTTATTTTCTTATTCTAAAACGATGTACTTATCAGAATTAGAATAGAAATTATACATTTAACTATACTATAAGTTTACTATTCTTTTATTTTAAGATTTAATATGTAGAATGTACTAAGCAGAATCAGGATGGAAATTATGTATTATTTTAAGTTTTATTTTAGGGGAAGGCGTCATACTTTAAAAGTGATTACAGGGGAAATTTTTTGTTAAAGAGAAGAGATAAATAGATGTTTGGTAAAGAACGGACAAAAGATATAAGCATAATGACTTTGAAATAAGACGAAATAAATAAAACATAATTAAGAGAGTGAAAAGATGAGAGAAGTTATATAGAAAATATAAAATGGTTAATAAGATATGAAGGGTATATAAGGTGGGCATGAATTTGATTTAGGTCTGTCAAAAAAGATGTAACCCGGGGCTAAGTCACTTTTCAAAAGAAGTTTTATGTTTTATGTTTTGTGTGTTGATTATTTATGTTTGATTGTAAATTAATAAAATCTTGGAGAAATGAAATCAAAGGGAGAGAAATTGGGAAAAGACATGTATAAATGATAACTAAGGAGGGGTTTTTTTTAATGTTTTGCTTTAGGTTATGTATTTTGTGTGTTTATGACTGATTGAGAATTACTAAAACTTTGATAGAAAGAAATATAATTGAACAAAAGTGAAGGGAGAAATAACGAGAACTTTGGAAAAGATATATATGTGTAAATGGAAATGTGATAATGTGTAACTATGTTTTAAAAAAATAATGCTTTATTTGCCTTCTTAAAATTTATAAGTAATTCTTAGAAAGGAGGTTTTATACTTTTATGTGTTATGTTTTGTTTGTCTTCAAAAATCAATAAAACTTGCTCTTAAAAAAAATAATTCTTAAAATCATTACAACTTTCTAAGAAACTAGGGCCAAAATTCATTGGCCCATTCCCCATCTCCAGAATTATTAACCCGGTGATGGTAGAGCTTCAACTTCCCAAAACACTTAGGCAGATTCATCCAGTATTTCACTGTAGCTTACTCAAACTGGAGATCACTTCAAACCTCAGACCCCACCTTCCCACACCTCCAACTCCCATCATGGTACATGGGGAACAACATTTTGAAATTAAAGATATCCTTGATTCACACACTCACCATGGATCCACACAATATTTAGTAGCTTGGAAACACCTTCCTTCCTCAGAAAATGAGTGAGTATGAAATTTTCCATAAAATTATTTTTATTGTTTGGTGCATATATTACTATTAAGAGCACCTGTTTATAATTTGTTACTTCCACCATTAATATTCTCCCATCTTCATCTCTATACATTTGTTTAGCATTTATTGTTTCTTTAAACAAACCACCCCCTTTTCTTTTGTTGCACTAACGAGGAATAAATTTCCCAATTCTGGGGTATTCTAAAAATTTTGCTATGCTGTCTTTTAATATGTACTTCTTGCAGGCAAATTATATCTAATTTCATTTTTTGCAATTTTGTAAAAGTTCTTATCCTTTTCATGAGAGAATTTAGTCCATTTATATTAATCAACAATAAATTTATTTCTTCTTCCATTTTTTTCACTTATAAATAGGTTTTGATGTTCTGGCTGCTCTTGTTTCTCTCTGCTCTTTAGCACTTGCTCCTTCTTGTTCTGCTCTTCTTTTTTGTTCAGTTTCACTTTCTTCTTGTTGTTTACTTGTGGTTTCTCCTGCTATTAATTCATTTTGTTTTCTATCCTGTATTCTGCTGGGGACTCAATGTAGCCTATAGATCTGCTTAATAGACAATCTAGCTAGCTTTTTTGCTGATGGGATCCCTGGGCAGGCAATGAAATGGGCTTGTTCTCCAGTGTGCTGAGGAGAGAATCCATGAATGGGTTGACATTGCCTTTCTGCCCAGAGACTGAGTTGTCAAACTTTCAGCCATGCCTCCCTTGCCTGTCTGAGCCCAGTTTCAACTCAGAGAGATATTGAAAGATTGCATCCTTAAAGACACAGACTGGACAGGAAAGGCTTCTTGGATTCCCTATTTCATCACAGGTTTGGAGCTGCGTTTCTGTTTACGGAATAGCGAATGAGGCGGTGGCATTGCTGCCGCAATTTTCAGCTTCCGGATTGTCTGGAATAGCCGCTTTTGACTTGTCTGTCTATCCCAGTCTGTCTGGAACAGCCGCCATCCCAACTGGACCACCACTTCGATTGCATCTTGCCTGGCTCCCTCAGTCTGTTTTGGAATAGCTGCCATGCCTGCAAGCTTCTTAAAGCTGCTTGGGAGTATGTTGGCTCACCCAGTCCATCTGGAATAGCTGCTGCCCCACTTGCACATGTGAGTGTGCTGTTTCCACTGGCTTGTCCGGCACAGCCGCCACCACTGTAAGCTTCTAGGTTGACCCACAGGCTGATCAGAATCACTGCCTGGTTGCTTCCGAGGCATACTTCACTGTGGCAATTAAATATAAACCACAGCACCAGCGTTCCTGTAAAGAAAGAGTCTGCCTGTCACAGGGGCCGGAGCTGTCAAAATGGTGCAGCACACAATGACAGAAGGCAGCAGGGAGGAGCAATGTTCCTCTATGCCCATCAAGCCTGCAGGGAAAAGCTCCATATGGATAAAATCAGCTAGCAAGGGAGCAGCCAACAAAATAAGGGCAAAAGCCCTTTATTCAAAAAAAGGCACCCAAAGCTGAAGAAAGAGATGCCAGAAGGTATCAAAAGGCCCTGGAAAAGCAAATCTCCAGGGCTGAGAAACAAGCAGAGCAGAGCAGGCATTCAAATTCCTCTCAGACAGCTCTTGTCATTTCCAGCTCTCTGCAACCTGAACCGTTGGCTCACTCAAGTGATGCAGTTCAGGTCTGGTCACCAGAGGGTGCCAGAGAACAGTCTTTACAACTGCCTTTTCCTTCGGGTGGCAATGAGGATTCTTTTGCTACAATTTCCTTCCTAGCAACAGCAGAATGGGAGACAGTATCTAAAAGTAGAACTTCTCCTGAGGTCACATTCACTCCCACAGCAGCGGGGCTCTGCCCAAGGGTGAGCCAGGGACATGAAACGTCTGAGGAGATGAAAAGCCTCATTTCAGAGGCCATATCACAGGGAATTGCTGTAGGCTTGCAGCAGACACACCAACCTCCCCTCTGGCATCCGAGCCTTCTCTGCATCTACATCAGGTACTTCACACCCCAGCAGATATTCCAACCTTCCGGGGATTTCAATCTCCCTGTCCTTCCATGAGGAGTGGAGAATCACTCTTGGAGGATGAAGACCAGAGAGACCTGGCCCTATCAGATGAAGAAGGCCTGACTCTGGATCCCCTGGCATTCACAGAGCTCTTCCATCCAGCCCTCTTCAAACCCCTCCTGCATAAAGCCAGAACCACAGCTCACATGGGAGTGGAGTGCAATTCATCAAAGGCAGCTTGGGCCTATAGGACCCAAGTGAGTGATTTTTCTCCAAACCAACTATGACACAGGAGGAAATTCCCTAACCTGAACTGTTTCCGGATGTAGTCCAGAGACAATGGGCTCAAACAGGGGCATTCCCCACTCCAAGTGTTTTGATCCAACCTGGTTCCAAGAGAGCAAACACAAGACAAAGGTAGCAGCCTGTTGTGGCTCCGGGCTTGGATTCAGCTCCTGTGATTGATATGAGTTCAAGTGAGGAGGTCATGGCAGAAAGATATGAGCCGGCCTGGCTTAGTGATTGGACTGATAACCTGGATGAGGAGATGGACGTGACAAAGGACGACAGACCTGATGTATTAGAATTGTCAGGACCTTTGACCTCCTCTGGTTCCTTATCTGATCAACAGCCGGGAATGGCTGACAGGGAAGTTTTGAAAGAGTCTTCTAGTGGAGATGAGAACTTGGAAAATTTGTGGTTAAATGTAAAAAATAGAAGACGGTTGAGAAGGCAAAATCAGCTGAAGCGAATGAGGAGAGCGAGTCAGTAAATTAGCACGTTGCCTCAATGAGTATAAAAGGACACAGCTGGGCTGGTACATTTTGCCAGGAACAAAATGACTATTTGAGTGAGGACGTTACAGCAAGAAGCTCTGAGACTGGAGATTTATTGCCAGGACTGGTTTGCCGGACAGAGTAAAGATTTATGCTGTGGTTTCTGCCAGCCGTTATCTTGTAAGACTTCTTTCCGTTTGATTTAATTGTGAAACGGCTGCTTTCTGTTTTGTTCATTTGAATTTCGAAGGGGAGTCATAACAGCAGCCCAACCTTTTACTGTTTCATCTAGGAATTCTGTTTCTTCACAGATAAAAGGCTGCTTCCAACTAATTAGCTCTGACAAGAAAGAGCCTTGCCAAGTTTTTGCAAGACTGCCAAAAAATAGCACATAAGAAAATAATTTACAATACAAGAGTCTTCAGTTACCAGCTGTAATGTCCACGAGGCTAAGTTTCAAAACATCTTTGCCTTCTGCAAAGAAGGTTTGTTTCACAGCTGGCTTTTATCTTCTAGAGGGAGGGGCCATTACCTTGAAGCCTTACTCCTGAGTTGCCCGTGCTGTTGTAGCTGCTCTTTCCTATGAGAAATCCTGTGTCCACACGCACTTCGCACAGGCTCCTTGGAAACCTCCTCATCACTGCTGCCAACCCCCATAATCTCTGAAGGCAGCAGTCCACTCCCTAATGGTTCTGGCACCTCATCTGAGTCCTTGCTCTTCTCAGCCATCTGCACCTGCTGCTGGCTAACCACAACACTATCCCCTCACCACAGAGCCCTTCTCCTGGGTCTGACGGTCCGGATGCGGCTGAGACGGGTATTGCATTTGAAATGCATCCACCAAAGCTGGAGCATAGACGGAAGTCACATTCTCCCAAGTGAATGCCTCTGGTCCATACCCCTTCCATTTGATCAAGTATTGGAATTGCCCTTTCAACCACTGAGAGTCTCGAATACTGGCGATCTTGTATTCCGACGGACTATCTCTATTGCGTGGTGCTGGCGAGGAAGGGTCAGGTTGGTGGAGCGAACATGCCGGCTGTTCGGGAACCAGAAGGGAGCAATGGAAAACCAGATGGACCTATTGCGAGTGAGACAACTTCAGATAGTAGGCAAATGGGTTGATCACCGCCTCTACAGGGAATGGACCAAGGTACCGATGGTCAAGCTTCCTAACTGGCCGGTCAAACAGAAGTTGCTGAGTAGACAACCACACCCAATCTCCCACAGCCAATGGTGGTGTCACTCTCCAAAAGCGGTCCGCGACTTGCTTGTAGTCTTCCTTAGCCTTCTCCAAATACCATCGCACCATTTGGTAAACAGCCTGTAACTCCAACAAGAAATCCTTCGCCTCCGGAACTGGCGAGTTGAGTGGCGTCAAGGGGAAGAACCGAGGATGGTAACCCACATTGGTGAAGAACAGGGTGGTTTGCATGGAGGTATGCTGAGAGTTATTGAATGCAAACTCTGCGACTGCTAAGTAGTCCACCCAATTATCCTGCTGCTGATTGACAAATCAGTGCAAGTACTGCTCCAGGATCCCAATCACTTTCTCTGTCCCACCGTTGGTTTCTGGATGGTGAGAAGACAACAAAGAGATTTTAACGTCCAAAGCCATCATCAGCCCTTTCCAGAATTGGGCAGTAAACTGCATCCCTCGGTTGACATCACCTGATCTAGGAGTCCATGTAGCCGGAAGATGTGCTGGATAAACATGCAGGCCATGGCGCGAGCCGTGGATATGTCCCAACATGGAACGAAGTGTGCCATTTTGGTCAGCATGTCAACAACCATGAACACCATGGTGAATCCCAGTGAGGGGGGCAGATCTGTCAAGAAGTCCATCCAGGGCACCCCAAGGTCTCTCCAGTGTGGGCAAAGGCTGGAACAGTCCTAGGGGAGCCCCTGTCGCAGACTTGGCCTACTGGCATCGCACACAAGACATCACATAGGACTGCATGTCATGTTGTAGTTGGGGCCACCAGAAAGTCCGAGACACGAGGTGCAACATCCTGAACCCGCCACAGTGTTGTTGTGGCATTGTGACAAGATAAGTCCCCAGAGCGGCCCTGCCAGGACATAGAGTTTGTCGCGGTAGCGCAAGAGTTCCTCCTTGAATGACCATGGTGAGTTGGGTCCCACTTCTTGCTTCTGCTGATCCACCCAAGCATTGTGCCACTGCACAACCCGTATCTGCACCCTTAAGTCTACTGGCTCCTGCACAGTAGAGAACGACTCTATGGGCAGCACTGTCTGGAGTGGGAGTTGATCCTCTGGATGCAGGTACTCGGGCTTCCATTGGTTGCCACCACTTGGAATGTAGGTGACACAAAAATTAAAGTGGGCAAAGGGACCACTGGATGTTGCACTGATTTAATTTCCAGGCAGTCTTTAAATGCTCCAAATTCTTATGGTCTGTCCGGACTTCTACTTGATGGCACACCCCCTCAAATGGTGCTTCCAGGCCTCAAACCCAGTCTTAATGGCTAGTAGCTCCTTCTCCCAGATGGTATTATGCTCAGCAGGATTAAGCTTCCTGGGAAAATAAGCAAAAGGGAAAAGGGTACCAACAGAGGCGTGAGCCTGGAGGAGCACCACACTGACTGTCACATCCAACGCATCCGCTTCCACCACGAATGGACTGTGTGGATCGGTGTGATTCAGGATCGGCTCTGTCATGAAGGCCCGCTTCAAAGCCTGGAACACCTGCTGCTCAGGAACACCCCACCAGAACGGAACCTTTTTCTAAAGGAGCCGAGTGAGAGTCACAGTCAGGGAAGTGAAGCCGGGGATGGTGGTCCGATAATAGTTGGCAAACTCGAGGAGTCTCTGGGCATCCTTCACTTGTCAGGGAGGTTGCCAACTAAACAACAACTCAACCTTACTCGGCTCCATGGAAATGCCTTCTGGAGAGATGCAGTGTCCCAGAAACTCAATGGTGGACTGGAAGAACTAGCACTTCTACAACTTGGTGTACAAGCGGTTCTCCCGAAGCCGTTGTAGAACCAGGCACAAGTGGTGAAGGTGGCTATCCTGTATCTGGTCCTGAATGTGTCTTCCACTCATCACCGGGCCGGATCTGCACCAAATTGTATGTCCCAGATAAGTCCAACTTTGTGAACATGGTAGTCTCCTGGAGCTGCTCCATCAGTTCCAGAATCACCTGCCATGCGCAGTCTTGACAGATGTGGTCCACACACTGCAGGTTCAGGAATGTGATCATATTCTGGGACCAATAGATTTGGGGGTCATGAGTCCGAAGCCACGCCAAGTCCAAGACCACAGGGAAATGCAATCCAGAAGTGAGGTAAAACTGGATCACTTCCACATGCGAGCTTATAATCAGGTGCAAGGGCTGGGTGGTGGCCTTCATAGGCCATCAATGGTCTTGACAAGCAGAGGAGGTTCTACAGAGCACTGGGGGATTGCATACTTTGCTGCGTCCATGAAGTTTGTGGTGGTGCCAGAATCCACCAGAGCATGTGCTGGAATCCCCTGGGAACTATTGGCCAGGAACACTTGGATCGCCAGGATCAAATGCCAAGAGGGTCCGGAATCCACATCTGTGAGACGTGACTCGAGTCCTGTGCATGCACAACCCAGGATCTCCTCTAGATTGGGCTCTGCCCATTTCCCAACAAGGTTTTCTGGGTCCAGGGAGCAGGCACAGGAACTGACCGAGTTTGCTGGGTCCAGGAAGCAGGTCCTGGGGCCGATGTCTCTTGTTGCTTCTTGGGGCATGAAACAGACATATGTCCAGGTTCCCTGCAGGATAGACACAACCCCTCGACATGCTGTCTGTTGTGCACCATCCCAGACAAGCAGGTTCTGGCGGCACCTAGGTCCATGGGCTCCTCCTGTGGAAACGGGGTCTCATGCACAACAGGGGCCACAGGAGTCTCGGGAAGCATGGCAACAGTTCCGCCTCTGCAGGCAGGCGTCGATCCTCAGGCACAGGTGAATCAATGCGTTGAGGATCGCAGGACAATCCACCCGTGCCAGATCATCCTGCAACTCACCTACCAGCCCATCTTGGAACGTGTCCATAAGTGCTGCCTCATTCCAGTCCGAATCCTGGCTAAGCAGCCGGAACTCGCTGACATACTCCTGCAAGGATTGCTGTCCCTGCTGCAAGTCTTTCAAATGATGAGCAGCAGTATGGGTCTTAATGGGGTCCTCATACATCAACCGCAGATGGTCACAAAACCCCCGGAAGTCATTCATCAGAGCACTATCCTGCACCAGCAAGGGTGTGGCCCAGTGTGCTGCAGAGCCAGCAGGCTAATTTACAAAACCCACCTTATCCTGGTCAGTGGAGGAGTCCTCTGCTCTCAATCTAATGAATAGCTGGCACTATCCCCAAAATGCTGGAAACATAGCCTGGTTGCCGTTGAACTTATCCGGCATGGCAACTGAGCATTTTCTTTGAGGAGGAGGAGGTGGAGCAGTGAGAGCCTGGAGCTGACCTACCTGATTAGCTAACAAGGCCAGCTGTTGTTGCAACAGAGCTTCTCTGATCGAAGCTGATCCATCTCACAGTAAAAAAATAGTTTTTGTTTGGGGCAGAAAGCAAACTATTCTGACCCAACCTGGTTTCAAGAGAGCAAACACAAGACAAAGGCAGCAGCCCAACCTTTTACTGTTTCATCTAGGAATTCTGTTTCTTCACAGATAAAAGGCTGCTTCCAACTAATTAACTCCAACAAGAAAGAGCCTTGCCAAGTTTTTGCAAGACTGCCAAAAAACAACAGATAAGAAAATAGTTTACAATACAAGAGTCTTCAGATACCAGCTGTAATGTCCACAAGGCTGAGTTTCAAAACGTCTTTGCCTTCTGCACAGAAGGCTTGTTTCACAGCTGGCTTTTACCTTCCTGAGGGAGGGGCATTACCTTGCAGCCTTACTCCCAAGTCACCCGTGCTGTTGTAACTGCTCTTTCCTATGAGCAATCCCGCATGCACGCACACTTCGCACAGGCTCCTCGGGAACCTCCTCCTCATTGCTGCCAATTCCCTCAATCTCTGAAGGCAGCAGTCCACTCCCTAATGGTCCTGGCACCTCATCTGAGTCCTCGCTCTCCTCAGCAGTCTGCACCTACTGCCGGCTAACCACAACACCAAGTGGGAATGAGAAAAGGTTATTTAATATGGGCCCAAATCTCACCAAGGCACTTCAATTGCCAGCAATGGGCCGGTGGCAGCCTTGGCCTCTTCCACATTCTGTCTAGTGACATAGTGGATAGCCTGAAAACAGAGGACCGGAGGGCAGAGCTGACCTTCCACAAGACACTTCAGGAGATGGCCTGGGCAGTCAAGGCAGTGAAGGCCATCTCCTTTTTTAAAAGGACCTCCTTGCTCTAGTGAAGCCACATGCAAGTGAGAGTGCCACCTGAGGACATTCAGCTCCACCAGGATATCAACAAGCTGGTAGCAGCAACTGAATTTTCAGCTGATGCTACCTTGAATGCAGCTTGGTTTGCCTCCAGGGCCCTTGCCTCTTCAGTCACATCCTGCCATCTGCTATTGCTCTGCCATTGGCAGGTGGATGCAAGGTCGAAGTGGAGGCTAGCCTCTGCTCCCTACAGGGTAGCAAGCTATTTGGGGAGGCCCTGGAGCCCATACTGGTGGAAAACAAGGATAGGAGAAAGGTCCTACCTTCCACATACAGGCGAGCGGACTGCCGGCCCTCGCCTTATTGTAGACCTTCCTTTCGGTCTACAGACACCACATTTGACAATTCTCCACTTTAGAGGTCCTATTCACAAAGACCTGACCACCAAACGGATAGAACTGGTTTTTGGGACAGAACCAGGCAACAATTTCAGACCAAGAAGCCATTTTGTGAGTCAAAGAGTTGCCCTTTTCATTGCTACAAGTTACTGCCAGTCCAATTCTCCCATTGGCGATGCCTAGGCCTATTTGAGGACCAATGGGAAATGACCACAACAGATTCTTGGGTCCTAAAGACTGTGAGACTAGACCTCACATTTGACTTCCTCTCTACACCCCCGAAGCACTTCATTCATTGCCCCATCTCAATGTAAGAAGAGGCCTCCTGGAGACCGCAATCCAACACCTGTTGGACATTCATGCCGTCGAGTTGGTTCCAGAAGACCAACAGGGGCAGAGATTTTATTCAACCCTATTTGTGGACCTGAAGACCTCGGGGTGATGGTGGTAGAGAGCAATCCTGGACCTCAAGAAATTAAACACACACCTGGTCTACAAATGATTCAAGATGCAGTCCCTCCAGTCCATCCTGGAGAGCATCCGAGAGGGTGACTTCACATCCATAGACCTGATGGAGGTATATTTCCATGTGCCTATCTTGCCAGTCCATTGGCAGTTCCTGAGATTCCACTACACAGGGAGGCACTTCCAGTACAGAGCCCTACCATTTGGCCTGTCCTCTGTGCCCAGGACCTTTACCAAACTACTGGCGGCACTTACAGCACACAATCCCTGTGCACATTCAGTTTTATCTCAATGATATCCTAATACAGTCATCCTCTCACCTTCAGGCAAAAGAGGACCTACAAACCACGATCCGAGTCCTTCAGGACCACAGGTTTTCAGTCAACTTCAAAAAGAGTCACCTGGTTCCCACCACTCAACTTTTATACCTCAGTGTGGTGATAGATCAGGCATGGTCGGGCATGGTCTACTGTTGTGACTAGGAGGTTTGAACCTGCTCTGTCAGAAGACATAGGCTCGAGTGATGAGGAAGATCTGGCATTAAGGTTTGAGCCTGCCTTGTTGAGTGACACAAATGGGAGTCAGGAGGAAGAGGAAGATAGGGCATTGGGGTTTGAGCCTGCTTTGCTGGAGGTTTCGGAATCTTCATCCTCTCCCGGACCTTCCTCATTAGTTACACCTGTGTCGGCAGATAATCAGGAGAACGTGCCAGAGCCCTTGGATGAAGATCAAACTGAGGAATCTTGGTTTGATGCAAGGAACAGACGTAAGCAGAAACGTCAAGCACAAACTGGAAGGAGATGTCGAATCAGGGACTGAGTAAGAGACTGACACGCTCCTTCAGGAAATATAAGGAGGCGTGTTAGCTCTGAAGCCCTGTTCGAATCAACCTGTTGATTTGCGTTTGCAGATGGACAATTTATCCTGTTTGGAATTAATCTCTGATTTATAGTACTGCTCGTTATCATAATTGGCTGACAGCTTCTGGGAAAACTGCCAACGACGAATTCAGATAAAGGAAAGTTAACTCTGTTGTTCCTGGTCTTTTCTGTTTGTATATTTTCCTTTGGACATTTGGACTCTCACCTCGTGGCCACAGGTGAGACAGAACATTTTTGATCCGAACCCTTAATGCCATTTTCTGACTAAGATGGAGCAAAAACAGCTAGAGCAGCAGCAGCAGATATCTCAACTGTTGCAAGATAACCAGGTTTTGCAGCAACAAGTCACCCAGCTGGTTAACCATCTTATGCTGATGCAAGCCCCTGCTGCTCCTCCTGCCCCTCCCCATAGGAAATGCCCGGTAGCTGTGCCGGATAAATTCTCTGGACAGCCTGAAATGTTCCCGGCTTTTATGGGGCAGTGTCAATTATTTATGTCTCTTTGGCCAGAAGATTTCCCTGATGACCGGGCTCGGGTGGAGTTTGTTATCAGTCTTTTGTCAGGTTCGGCTGCTAGATGGGCCACTCTTTATTGGTGCAAAATAGTCCTTTACTAACGGACTATCAGGACTTTTGGCACCATCTACACTCGATGTATGAGGACCCCATAAAAGCTCAGACCACTGCCAGATGATTAAAGGAACTTTGCCAGGGGAAGCGCCCATTGCAGGAGTTCATTTCAGAGTTTCGTCTGCTCTGCATGGACTCTGCATGGAATGAGGCAGCCCAAATGGACACTTTCCAAGATGGTCTGGCAGAGAAAATACAAGACAAGTTGGTGCATGTGGAGCCGGCTCTAACCCTGGATGCTCTGGTGGTGCAATGTTTGCGCATTGACGCCTGGCTTCAACGGCGCAAGACTAGACGCCCAGTTCCAGAGCAGCCCTTCCCTTCAAGGCCGCAGCAACATCATGTGCAACCAACGCCCCAGGTCTCCCACAGTGCTGTGGCAAGGACCGAGGACCCGATGGAGTTGGGTGCAGTCCACCCTCATTTGACAGCACAAGAACGCACACGGAGATTCCAGGGAGGCTTGTGTCTGTATTGTGGGGGTCTGGACATTTTGCAAGTTCCTGTCCTGGTAAACGATGGGGGGCACGAAAGCCAGTGCCCGAATCTAATCTTGAACAGTCGGGGAAACAAGGTCGGTCTGGTCTCGGGGAAATTCTAAGCCAGACACGTATCAAATAACCGCCCGAAGTAGCGGAGGTGAACTCTGGTCCTCCCCAACATTTGCTTTTGGACACGTGGGTTTGCTTGCAGTCCCGGTCGGAGGGGATTCCTGCGGTTGCATTAGTGGATTCGGGGGCTATGACCAATTTTATGGACCGGGCTTTTGCAACACATTTTGACATTCCCTTGGTTGTGGTGGAGCCTCCCATTAAGGTGGAAACAATTGATGGGCGGGAACTGCGGGTTGGGCCTATTCATTTTGCTACTCAGCTGTTACGCCTGGTCATTGGGGACCATGAGGTGGCGATTAGTTTTTACATCACATCGGACCTCCATCTCTCCTTGGTTCTCGGAATGGCTTGGCTATGGTTGCATGATCCTTGGGTGGCATGGGCACAGAACGCCATTTTGTTCCCGAGTCTCCAGTGTGTGGACCATCTACGACACACTTGTGCTGGCCAGGACATCACCGCCCCCGCTGTCTCCGTACCTCCTGAACTATCTGACTTCTCCGATGTTTTTAGCGAGAAGGAGGCGGATCGGTTACCCCCGCATTGACCCTATGACTGTCCTATGGACCTACTGCCCAATGCTCCGCTACCCAAGGGCCGTTTGTATTCTGTCTGAGCCCGAATTGGCCGCTCTTCACGATTTATTGGACAAGAACTTGGCCCGGGTGTTTATCCGGCCATTGTTGTCTCTTTCCGCTCCTGTCCTTTTTGTAAAAAAGAAGATGGGAGATTTGCACTTGTGTTGTGACTACCGCAGGCTAAATGCTATTACGGTGAAGAATAGTTATCCTTTGCCGCTCATTCCAGAGCTGATGGAGCGGTTGAGGGAGGCCACTATTTTCACCAAGCTCGATCTTCAAGGGGCCTACAACCTGGTGCCTATGTGCAAAGGAGATGAATGGAAGATGGCATTTGGTACTCGATACGGCCACTTTGAATATACCATGATGCCATTTGGGTTAACCAATGCCCCCGCGGTCTTCCAGCATTTGATGAACGATATATTAAAGGACATGCTTGATCGGTTCATGGTGGTGTACCTGGACGACATTTTAATCTATTCTAATTCCAGGGAAAGCCACCTTCGCCAAGTCCGCCAGGTATCACAATGTCTTCGGGAGCATAAAGTCTATGCGAAACTGGAGAAATACCTCTTTTTCCAGACTTCCATAGAGTTCTTGGGGCATATCATCTCTCCTGAAGGCATTGCCATGGACCCACGGAAAGTAGAGGCTTTGTGTAATTGGGAACCCCCTCATCAAGTGAAAGAGGTGCAACGTCTCTTGGGGTTCTCAAATTATTACAGATCATTCATCCCAGGTTTTGCCAAGCTGACGGATCCCATTACCCAGCTCCTTCATAAGAAGGTCCCATTCCAGTGGGGACCCCCGTAACAACAGGCCTTTGAAGCTATCAAGAAAGCCTTCATTGCAGAACTGATCTTGAGGCATCCTGATCCCCATCGTCTGTTTGTGGTAGAGACGGATGCATCCAACGTGGCCACTGGGGCGGTGTTGTTACAAGCCCCAGCAGATGGCGGACCTCTTTTTCCATGCACATATTATTCACGGAAACTTACTACTTCCGAGCGCAATTATACAATCTGGGAAAAAGAGTTGCTGGCCATCAAGGCTGCGTTTGAGACCTGGCGACATCACCTTGAGGGGGCTCGGCATAAGGTGGAGGTTTGGACGGATCACCGTAATCTGGAGCACTTGACCACTGCTAGGAAGTTGAACCAACAACAGATCCGATGGTCGCTGTTCTTTGCTAGGTTCAACTTTTCGGTCACTTACATTCCCAATGGTCAAAATCAGAGAGCAAATGCTCTATCCCGTAAACCGGAGTATCTTTGTCCTGAGGACCCCCTTCCTCCACGTATGATACTACCACCGGAATCTTTGGCCGTTATCCAGGAACCGGTGGATTTAAGGGCTCGGGTATGAGAGGCGCAGCGCTTAGACGATTGGTCGCAGCAAAGAATGGGGGAAATTGGACCTGACTCCCCATGGACTCTGGAGGAGAGTTTACTATGACATCGGGGCCGATTGTACATGCCCACCAGAACACTTAGAGCCCTCATCATGACCCAATGTCACGACAACCCAGCTGCGGGCCATTTTGGGTCCTTTAAAACCCTTCATCTTGTCACACGAGGAGTTTTTGGTGGCCTCGAGTCCGGCATGACATCTTCGCCTATGTCACCTCCTGTGTACCATGTCGGCAAGCAAAAGCCGCGTCGGGTGTGCCTCCTGGTCTCATTCAACCACCACCAACTCTAACCCGACCCTGGGGGGAAATCTCCATGGACTTTTTAACACATTTGCCCTCTTTGTCGGGTTACACGACGGTACTTGTGGTGGTTGATATGCTAACCAAGATGGCCCACTTTATCCCCTGTCGGAAATTACCATTGGCTCATGTTACAGCCCAACTATTTCTGCAACATGTATTCCATTTGCATGGCCTACCAGATAGAATAGTTTCGGATCGCAGTGTCCAGTTTACTGCTCAATTCTGGAAGAGCCTAATGACTGCATTACATTATGTTTGGCGTCGGCACACCATCCGGAGACCGATGGCGGGACTGAGAAAGTAATTGCATCCTCGCCCAATACCTTAGATGTTTTGTCAACCATCGACAGAATGATTGGGTGACCTATCTCCCCTTGGCGGAGTTTGCCTTTAACTATTCTCGGCACACCTCCACGCACATGACGCCTTTTTACGCAAATGTGGGTTACCATCCAAGGTTTTTCCCCTTGTCAAGCTTGGATTCCCCGGTTCCAGAAACATGAGACTTTTTATCTGAACTACATTCCGTGCACCAACTGATTTCCCAACAATTGGAACGGGCTAAGGCGGACTATAAAAGGTTCGTGGATCATTCATGTCGGGCGACGCCTTGGCTGGCTGTGGGGGACAGGGTGTGGTTGTCCACGAAGCATCTCCAGGTTGATCGTCCAGTTAAGAAGTTGGATCATCGCTTCATTGGTCCCTTCCCTATCGAGGCGGTCATCAATCCCATTGCTTATCGGCTCACCCTACCACGCTCCATGCGCATTCATCCTGTCTTCCACTGTTCCCTTCTAGTTCCTGACACCCCATCATGTACTCTCCGTTCTCCCGCTGGTACGGTTTCTCCATCTGTACCCAGCGATGATCCTGCTGTTGATGATATGATGGTCAGCATTCAGGATTCTCGCTGGCTGAAGGGACGATTTCTGTACTTTGTCTGGAGAATGGATCGGAGGCTTTTTCCTGGGAGGATGCTTCCACGGTTCGCACCCCGGACCTTATCCGGAGATTCCATGAATGGTTTCCATTAAAACAGCATTTGGATCGTCAGACTCAGGGGAAGGGCCTTGTGGTGAGGGATAGTGTTGTGACTAGGAGGTTTGAACCTGCTCTGTCAGAAGACATAGGCTCGAGTGATGAGGAAGATCTGTCATTAAGGTTTGAACCTGCCTTGTTGAGTGACACAAATGGGAGTCAGGAGGAAGAGAAAGATAGGGCATTGGGGTTTGAGCCTGCTTTGCTGGAGGTTTTGGAATCTTCATCCTCTCCCGGACCTTCCTCATTAGTTACACCTGTGTCGGCAGATAATCAGGAGAACGTGCCAGAGCCCATGGATGAAGATCAAACTGAGGAATCTTGGTTTGATGCAAGGAACAGACGTAAGCAGAAACATCAAGCACAAACTGGAAGGAGATGTCGAATCAGGGACTGAGTAAGAGACTGATATGCTCCTTCAGGAAATATAAGGAGGCGTGTTAGCTCTGAAGCCCTGTTCGGATCAACTTGTTGATTTGCGTTTGCAGTTGGACAATTTATCCTGTTTGGAATTAATCTCTGATTTATAGTGCTGCTCATTATCATAATTGGCTGACAGCTTCTGGGAAAACTGCCAACAACGAATTCAGATAAAGGAAAGTTAACTCTATTGTTCCTGGTCTTTTCTGTTTGTATGTTTTCCTTTGAACATTTGGACTCTCACCTCGTGGCCACAGGTGAGACAGAACAGCCTACCTTTCTCAGGAATGTCAGGCCAGTATACAAACCTTGGAGAGTTGGATTTGGGCAAAACAAACAGTGTCCCTGGCCCTCCTTTTGAAGTTCTTGGGAAAGATGATGTTCTGCATTTCTATCATTCCTTGGGCGTGGCCAAGGGTGGGATGCAAATACTTTTACTACCGATTCTATGGGCATTGCTAGGTGGGTGTGGCCATGTGACTGGGTGGGCGTGGCTTTTTTTGCAGCACCCCCCTCCATTCTCCTTTTTTTTCCCTCCTGGGCCTCAGAAAAGCCCCCTGGGGGAGCACTTTTGCTCCCAGAAAACTTCCCTGAGGCCTAGGAGGCCAAAAATGGAGTGTGGGGGGTTGCAGCATCCTCCCATGCACCCCTTTTTGCCTCCTGGGCCTCAGGGAAGCCTCCTGGGGAGGTGTTTTTGTTCCCAGGAAACTTCCCTGAGGCCCAGGAGGCCAAACTTGGAGTGCAGGGGGGCGGCGCAGTTTGATGACTCAGTCTCTTGGCAGAAAGGCAATGTCAACCCATTCTTGGATTCTCTCTCAGCACACCAAGAAGGAACATGTCAGGTGTTAAGTTCGGAAGGTTGGGTTCATAAAGATGAGAGACTCCGGTTCAGTAACAACAGCTCTTTATGTTATGTCTCCCCTTTAAATGCAGGTGGGCAAAACGAAACAAGCAGTTCCAGAAATATCACAAACCAAAAAGCAAACTCTCACAAGAGGACTGCTGAAGTATTTTCAGTCCTCAGCAATAAATCCAAACTCTGTCCGGCAAACCTGATGTGGCTATAAATCCCAAAGCCTCAAAGAGTTCTCTTCGTGTGTTCACTCCCATAAACACTTTGCTTCTGACAAAGCTCGCCAGCCAAGCTGTTTCCTTTTATCCTCTATGGGGGCGTGTTAATCTCCTTAATTAGTCACTGGCTCAACGCCTCCTCCCTAATTGAGATTGACGCCTCATCTTCCGTCTATTTCTCACATCTAACCAGGATCTTTCCAAATTCTCCTCCTCACTGGAAAACTCTCGCATGTGTTCCTGGTTAGCTATTCCGGCTGTTGCTCAGCCAGAGGAGAAGAATCAGAGGAGGTCGAAGGTCCTGACATCTCTATTAAATCAGGTTCGTCTCTCCTAGTTAAATCCATTTCCTCATCCTGACTACAATCCAAATCGCTCAGCAGTGCCGGCTCATAATTCACTGCCATATCCTCTTCGCTTGAGCTCACATCTGCCAACGGAACAGATTCCAACTCCGGAATCACAACATCTTTATTTTCGGCTAGAACAAGCTTAAAAGAATAGCAGCCGCGGCGGTTCTTTTATGGAGCTCGCAGGGGCTTGGCGGCCAATGACATTGCTTTAAGTCTCCAGCACTTGGTTTCGACCAATCGCGGCAGACTCTTAGTGAGCCAATCATAACCGCCCCAGTTGTCCAATCAGGTAGCGGTTGAAACGGACCAATGGGAATGCAGGGTTTCAAGCATACTAATATGGAACACCCCTCCCCTCTTGGTATCGTCCAAGGGGCGGGGTGATATAGTCGCGTAGGTAGGCGGGTCTCCGCACCTGCCTACTCGACTTGCGCGCTTCATTTAGTCTCTGGTTGTCGGCCGGTTCGGACGGGCTCCGCGTCGCTCTCAAGCCTCCTGATGGAACCGCCTGGAAGGGTGAGCCGGGCCTATAGCTGTGACTCCCGCCTGGTTCACCTGGGTTGGTCGAGTCGTTCACTCCGCTACTCCCGCCTGGATTTTCTGGGCTGTTTGAGCTTGTCCGGCTACTCCTTTCAGGTGAAGCACCCGTCTGCGACGGTTCTGTGTATTCAGGTGAGTATGGTTGGTTTATTGTTTGGCTTCTGCCTGGGGGGTGTTCTGCTTGTGTTGCATTTTTTTCTTTTTCCATGTTTGAGGTTTTCCCCCCACCCTAATTTCTTTGTTAAAGTCTGTGCTGGCTAGCCTTGACCGTAGCTAGTCGATGTGGCGCTTCCAGCTTCGCCCATTGGTTGTTTCTAGGCGGTATGACCGGGGTGTGTGTGGTTATTTGGGTGATTCATGCGGGTACCCAGAGAGGGTCCCCGGTGAAACTTTTTGCGAAGACGGTGTCACCGATGGTGAATGCGCGATGTCGGCTAGTGGAGCCGGGGGAGGGGTTCTCTGGATTATAAGTGGGATGCAAGCGGTCTAGTGGAAAATGGAGTCTTCTGCCCATAAGTAGTTCTGCTGGGCATTTGTTAGTGGTTGTGTTAGGCATGATATGTTGTATCAGCAGCATTTTATTGATTTTTTCCAGGATATTGCCGTCTTCAATTTTTTGTATGGTTTTTTTGGTAAACTGAACCAATCATTCTGCCCGCCCATTCGCCACCGGGTGAGTGGGCAATGTTAACGCATGTTTGATGCCTCAGGCCACCAGGTATTGTTCGAATGCCAGTGCTGTGAACTGTGGCCCATTGTCGGACACTATCACATCTGGCAAACCGTGTGTGGTAAAAAGTTTGTTAAGTTTAGCTATGACGGCCTCTGTGGTTGTTTTTGTCATAGTGCAAACTTTCAGCCAATTTGAATAGGCATCTACAGTTATCAGAAATGTGTGTCCATAAGTGGGGCCGGCGAAATAAAGGTGGATTCGCAACCAGGGGTCTCTGGGTGTTTCCCATTCCAGGGGTGGTGCTGTGGGTGGTGGTGGATTGCGATTGTTGGCAACTGTTGCATGCGTCTACCCATGTTTCGATCTGCCTGTCCATCCCTGGGCACCAGGCATAACTTCTTGCCAGGGCTTTCATCCGGACAATGCCCAGGTGCCCTTCATGCAGCATGTCCAGTACTGTGGTTTGTAATGTTTCTGGTATCACCACCCGATCTCCCCAAAGTATGCACCCTTTTTGAGCAAAAAGTTCAGTTTGCTGGTTCCTGAAGGCTTTAAAATGTTCGTCTTTGTCATTTTCTGGCCAACCCTATTCTACCCAGCTCAAGATTTGCGCCAGCTGTCTGTCTTTTTTTGTTTCGCGGGCAATGTCTGGCGTGGTGAGGAGTGGGCTGGGTAGGGTTTCTATTTGGAGGACTTGTGTGGTGGGTGCTGGGTCATCTTGCACGTCCAGAAGGGGTGAGCGGCTTAAGGCATCGGTGTGCAAAATGTCCTTGCCAGGGCGGTGTGTGAGCTGGTAATTATAGGTGGTCAAGAACTCAGACCACCTCATCATGCGGGGGTGACAGGATGTTTGGGGTGGCCTTGTTGCCCACCAATAGGCCTAGCAGAGGTTTATGATCAGTAATGATTGAAAAGGTCCTACCGTAGATGTATTCGTGGAACCTTTTCACTCCGGAGACGATCGCTAAGGCTTCCTTGTCCAACTGGCTGTAGTTTCTTTCTGGTTTGGACAGGGTTCTTGAAAAGAAGGCAATGGGTGCCTTCTTTCCATCTGGTAAGGTATGACTGAGGATTGCCCCCACTCCAAAAAGTGATGCATTGCATGTAATTGTTAGTGGTAGAGTTTCATTATACTGGATGAGGACTGTGTCGGAAGTTAAGAGGTTTTTTATCTGTTGAAAGGCGTTTTCCTCCCATTTTCCCCAAGTCCAGGAGGCAGTTTTGTCCAACAGTCTATGCAAAGGTTCTGCCACGGTCGCCTTTTGGGGTAGGAAAACATTATAAAAGTTAATGAGTCCTAAAAACGCCTGAAGCTCCGCTTTGTTTTTCGGTCTGGGGGCTTCCTTGATGGCTTTGAGTTTTTTCTCGGTGGGGTGAATTCTGTGTTTGTCTAGGAGGTACCCCCAAAACTCGACCTTCTCGGTGCATAGTTGGCATTTCTCTTTTTTAACTTTCAGGCCAGAGTCTTTACATTTTTGGAGTACTGCCCTTAGGTGTTTTTCTAGTTGTTTTTTATTAGCCACTGCCACTCATCATCAAAATACAGCACTATTCCCTTTATGCCTTGCAGCATCCTTTCCATGAGGCTTTGGAAAACCCCAGATGCTACGCTGACGCCAAATTGGAGGCGGTTGCATTTAAATGCCCCCCGGTGTGTTACGATCATTTGTGCCTCGGCGGTTTCTGCATCAACTGGCAGCTGCTGATAGGCTTGTGCCAGGTCGAACTTTGCAAAGACCCGGCCTCCCCCCAGTGAGTGCAGCAGGTGCTGGACTACTGGCACAGGGTAGGCATTTTGCTGCAAGGCATGGTTGAGGGTGGCCTTATAGTCCCCACAGATTCTTATGGAGCCATCTGGTTTGATTGGGGCGACTATAGGCGTTTCCCAATGGGTATGGTCAATAGGCTCCAATACCCCTTGGACGATGAGCTTATTTAGTTGCTCGTCTATTTTAGGCTTGAGTTATTTTAGGCACTTGCTGCAGTTTGATGCGGATAGGGGCAATATCTGGGTTAAGATTGAAGGAGATTGGGGACCCCTTGTACTTGCCTAAGGTGTTGTCAAAGACCTCTTGAAAGTCCCGTGCAAGTGCTGCTTCCCAATCTTCTTTGTTTGTGTGGTGGATACCAGCCATTTCTATCCCTAGCGGCTCGAACCATTGTAGCCTGAGCAAGCTGGGGCGGTCTTTGTCCACGATGGTGAGTGGCAGTATGTTGATGCGGCCTTTGAATGTGATTTTGCCGGTTACGGGGATGCGGTTTCCCTGGTAGTCTCTGAGAATCAGTTTTTGGTTGCTTAGTTCGTGTCGGCGTATGCTGGGCATTAGGCGCTTGATGATGTGCCAGGAGACCATGGAGAGGTAGGATCCAGAATCCACCTCCATGGAGCACAGTTGGTTTTCGATGTTTACTGTTATGCGTACTTTTCGGGCGTCTATGGTTGAAGAGTGGCCGATGACAACCGTTTGATGGGTCTCTTCTTTCCGCGGCGCCTCGTTGAATCATTTGGTCCGGCCGTCTCAGCTCCATCGACTGTCAGTCTGGCGATCCCGATGCCTTGGGGGGGGTGCCGTCTCGTTGTCTAGGGCTGCCACCTTGGCGCCGGGGGCTGTGGTTGCGTTTATTTTGGCATACTTTTGCGATGTGCCCCTGCTTCTTGCAATGCCGACAAACGGCGTCAAGAAAACAGCATTCAGAGCGGGGGTGATCGCCTCTGCACCCGGCGCATTGGAATCCCAACTTACGACCCCACTGGTCTCGTCGATCGCATTCCGACTAAAGCCGGTGGATCTTTTCCTCCTCGTAGTCACTGTCAGAGGGGGATTTGATGTTGCCGTGGTGGGTGGAGGTGGTGTGTTTCTCTGGTGTTGAAGCCGTCTCGCTGACAGGATGGCGGTCGGTTCCATTTGATCACCGCATTTGAGCCGCTGATTTGTGGGTGGCTTCTGCTGCCGTTGCTTCAGCTATGGTGTCGGCGAGGGAGATACTGCCCTTCGCCATCAACTTGCTTTGTAGTGTGGGGTCTTTTAGACCGAGGACGACCCGGTCTCACATGGCCTCTTCTAGGTCAGTGAATCTGCACAACCCTCCAAGGTCCCTTAGATCGGCCACAAATTCGCTGATGCTCTCACCCTCGCGCTGGTCTCTTTGGTAAAAGTCATGCCGGTGAATGAGGGTGGGCACGGCTGAGTGTAGTGGTTTCGGAGGATGGGTGCGAGGTTGTCCCAATACATCGTCTTGACGTCTGTGGGTTTTGCCAAAGCCTTGGCCATTTTAAACACGGCGGGCCTGCAGTGTGATAGGAATACAGCCCGTTTCCTGTTGCCGTTGGCGTCTTTCAGGCTGCTGCATTCCAAAAACATCTGAAACTGGTCGATGTAGGACTCCCAGTCCTCAGTGGCCGGATTAAAGGGTGCTGGTGGCGTGGCATTGCTGGCCATCTTCACGCCATTTGCCACGTGCTGGATTGTCTCGTTGTCTTCTTTATCTCATCCTCGTTGCCAGTGTTAAGTTCGGAAGGTCGGGTTCATAAAGATGAGAGACTCTGGTTCAGTAACAACAGCTCTTTATTTTTGTCTAGAACAAGTTTAAAAGAATAGCAGCCACGACGGCTCTTTTATAGAGCTCGCCGGGGCTTGGTGGCCAATGACATTCCTTCAAGTCTCCCGCGCTTGGTTTCGACCAATCGCGGCAGACTCTTAGCGAGCCAATCATAACCGCCCTGGTTGTCCAATCAGGTAGTGGTTGAAACGGACCAATGGGAATGCAGGGTTTCAAGTATGCTAATATGGAACATCAGGTAAGACCAATGCCCCTTTTGAAAACAAATCTATTATGGTCTATTATGACCAGGAGACAATTTTGGTGGCCAAAAATGAAGACATTGAGGACTATGTGATAAGCTGTGCTACTTGTGCAACCATGAAAAAGAGACCAGGGAAGACCCTCCAACAAGTGGTAAATCCATCCCGACCATGAGAGGAAATTGCCATGGACTTTATTAGTATTTTATGGTATTTTAATTTTCCAATTATTTGTCTTTCCAGTTGTCCAAATTTTAAGGTCTTATTTAATTTTCCTTCTTTTCTCTTTTCTTCTATCACTGTTCTTCTTTTGCCTTGTATGATATTCTGTCAAATAGCATTATTAGTCCAAATCCAAATTAGTTCACTATGTTTTCTCCAATCTTTCAAGTCCTCAGCCAGTTTCAATAGAATTTAGTTATTAGCAATTTAATTCATCTTAATAATCTTCAAGAGGGAAGTGAAACTCACTCAGTAATTCAAAATATCCAAATCACCTTCTAAGATAAAGTCAAGGTCAGGCCACTTTCCAGGCTCTGTTTACTTTCTTCTGTTATGTGTGTTAGACATTCCCTCACTTTCACTGCAAGTTCTCATACAGTAGTGCTCCTCTTCCTTCAGTAGATGGCACTCCTTCCAAGTTCCAGCATTAAACAGTATGTCAAAAACAGCTGATTTTCTGATAGATCCAGGGTGTTTAAGAATACAAATAAAAACAGAGTTTCTCCCAAAAATCACCTTTCAAATTGTTTAGATCTTTTCCAGGCTTTCTATATTTTAAAGCTTCCTTTGGGCATTTTTTTGCCTCTTAGTTTTCAATCTGTAATCTTCTCTAATTGCTGCTCCTTTAGCACTTGGAGGTTATTTTTAAAAATTCTTGGATTTAAATCTAAGAATTTAGATCTTTAAATCTTTGAAGTAAGAGTTGGATATTATCTCACCCAATTTCAATGCTCTGTCCACACACCGCTCCAGCACAAATCTTTTGGTCCCGGTTGTCCCAGCTTGTGATTGCCAAAAATGGCCATTGTCCCTGCTGCCGCTCAGGAGAGCTTGCTTCTGACCTAATGAGGAAATTGCAAGTTCCTCATGGTCCATGAAGTGCTTTGACCCCATAGGATCTCCAGTGGTGGGATTCAACTGGTGTTACTATCGGTTCGGTGACTATGTTTTGTGTGCGCATGTAAAAAAACCTTTAGCTGTGCCACCCGGACAGCTGAAAAGCACTGCACATAGGTGCGCAGTGTTTGGAAAGCCTCTTTTTTCCTGCTTTTTCAACCTCAGCTGTGCCACGCAAAGCAGCTGAGGTTGAAAAAGCAGGACAGGTAAGAGCCTGGGCGAGCAGGTAGACCAAACAGCAGCAAACAAAGAACTGGTTCAGTGTCTGCTGCTCTTAAGAGCTACTAGTTCTATAGAGCTGGGCAGAACTGGTACCATCCCACTTCTGAGGGTCTCCCAACAACAGTTGCCAGCTGGATTTCTTGGGGCTCAGCAGAGCCTGCTAATCTCCAAGCCATTCTCACTGCAATGTCAACTGGAAGCCAGTAGTTCATTCTTGAGGGTTTGGGTCATGCCCCTCCACTGTCTATGGGTTTTGTCATCTGGTTTGTGACTGAGTGGTGGCTTGTGCTGCTGGGTGGGAGGCAGGAATCATCATGTGGATTACTTCCTGTAGTTTGCTATTAAATTGTGGTTTTCTGGATATGGCATTGGCGAGTAGGTTCTTCCCCCTGGGATGTACTTTAGTTCGAAGTTAAACTGTTTGAAGTATTGCGTCCAGTGAACCTGCTTTGGGGAGAGTTTCTGGGTTCTTTTTAGCACTTCTAAGTTTTTGTGATCAGTCTAGACTCGAACGGTTCTTGACTGCCCTCCAGGTTAGCAATGCCTATCAAACTGCATATGCTTCTTTCTCCCATACTGCCCACCTCCTTTCAATGTCAGTCAGTTTTTTGGAAGTATAAGCACATGGTTGCAGGTCCCCACTTGTATTTCTTTGGAGTAGGACAGTGGTGAATGCGACATTGCTGGCATCTGCTTGCACTACAAAAAGCTGGTCAGGGCCAGGGTGTTTAAGGGTGGGTTCCTCAACAGTCTTTTTAATGTTTCAAATGCCTGCTGACATTCCAAAGTACAGTTTCAGGATGGGGTTTCTGCCCCCCCCCAGGTTTTAGTAGTAGTTTAATAGTTTAGTACGGGCAAGGCTATTTTGGCGGAGGGGATGAATTGCCTATAGAAGTTGGCTAACCCTAGAAAGCTTTGGAGTTGTCTGTGAGTGTGAGAGGGCTTCCAGTCTAGTACTACTTTGATTTTTGCTGGCTCCATTTCATTTGACACTAGGTGTCAGTGTGTTCTCCTCTTCAATTCCCAGTAAAAGAATAACTTTGCTCTTATCCATGGAGTCTGGGTATTTCTTTCTTGGGTTTTGAAGGGGAAGCTACAGATGGAATTCCGAAACTGAGAATTTGGCGCGCAGATCAATATACAAAGGAATAGAATTGTTCCCACCCCCCAAAGTCCAGAAGTCTCTTCCAATTAAAAGTTCTGAATATGATCATGTGGGTATCTTCAGGTGGTGATGAGGCCTCTGTCCGTTGACCTTGACATATTTTGATAAGACTTCGCAGCTGCGCAAAAAGGGATAGAAGCTAGCAAGGAAATGGAAAGTTGAAAGGAAGAAATCATACACCCCCTCCTTTTGCTTACCCACAGTAAAGGAATGCAAAACACCTCCAGCTCTCTTCCCCCCACAATTACCCCTCCCCCGTTGCTAATGACAGCCGAAAGAATTAAGCCTAGTAGTAGAGAAGATAAAGTAGGTAGAATATGGGAGAGATAAATGAGATAGACAGCAGTTAGGGTACCCGAAGAGATCTTGAGGCTGACATTAGGTAGCCCAAGTAGTCCACAGCGGTCTTGTGGGACTTGCATGGACAGCTTGATGTATAGCTATGCTGTGAGTAGTTTTTTCAGAACTTGGTGCACTAGCTTCACATTTCTCTATTGTTTCACTAAATATAAGAATATTGTCCAAGTAGACAAGGACCCCTTTATATAGGTGCACATATAGCATTAATTGCATGAAGACGGCAGGGGCTCCTTGTAACCTAAACGGCATTATTTTGAATTGGAAGCTGCCTAGTGGGCAGTTAAAAGCAGGTTTCAATTTATCACCTCTAATTCAGACACAGTAGTATGTCTCCTGCAAGTCTAGTTTGATGAATACCTTCCCCTTGGCCAGGTGGGACAACGTATACTTCTTTCGTGGCAGTGGGTAGGTGTTTTCCACACATACTGCATTTATTCCTCTAAAATCAACACAGAGCCTCATCGACCCATCTTTCTTCTCTTTAAATAGGGCAGGCTTTTGCTGGTTGTATAAACCGCCAGGCTAGGTTGGTGTTAACATAGTCCCTTAGCTCTTTCATCTTCTCGGGAGTCATGGTTTTGGTACTTTAGTCCCCTGGCATGAAGTCAGTTGCGCTGTCTGTGGGTTGTGTGTGTGTGTAGAGTATTGTATTCCTCTTCACTAAACATCTCTGCTAAGTCCTGGTATTCTCTTGGGATCTGGGGAGTGGAGTGGCTCTGACGTTATGGCAGCTTTTTCTTCCCAGTTAGTGTCACTCAGCTGCTGGAGGGCTTCCCTCTCTGTTAAGGTTGGGGGTGGGTCTGGACCAGTGTCAGTTTCAATTTTCAGTAACCCCCTTTCCCAGGTGATTGCTGAGCCCCATTTGTCTAGCCAAGCCAGTCTTAGTATGACAGACTGTCATTTTGTCACCACTACGAACGGGATTAGCTCCCAGTGGCATCCTATCTCTAGTTTGACAGTTTGAGTGACATGCATAGCTGGGCTCCCTCCTATTAGTGACCCATTGACCTGCTCAAATCATATGAGGTTTGCTAGGGGTCTCGTCTTTATGCCCAGCCTTGCGACTGTGGAAGGCAGCGGGTGCAGCCTGTGTCTTTGATGGCTTCTACTTCCCCTGTCTCTGGCATCACTATTATTGACTTAATCGTGAAAGGACAGATGGTGTACTAATAGCACTTAAATCTCTTAACACAGTGGTGTCAAACTTGATTTCATTGAGGGTTGCATCAGGGTTGTGTTCGATCTTGGAGGGCCAGGGTGTGTGTGGTCAAGGTGTGTGTAGCCAGCTCGACATCACTCATTGAGGCTCTAATTTTTGAGCGTGCACCCCACTGCCAGCAAAAATGGAGTGCACAGCCTTCCTGGGCCTCTGTTTTCACTGGCAGGGGGCTGTAAGAAGCCATCACAGCCAAAAATGGAGCCTATTTTGGAGGTCTTCGGCGGCCTCCCTGAGCTCTGTTTTCACTGGCAGAGGCACTAACAGTCTGCTGTTTCCAGGGCAGCCCCGTGGGCCAGATCTAAGCACCTCGCTGGCCGGATCCAGCTGAGCCTTGAGTTTGATACCCCTGTCTTATCACAATAAGCAGGGTTTTGTGGGAGTTTTTATGAAGTTTGCTAATGTGTTTACCCAAAGATTATTTTATGTTTGAGTTCCTTAAATGACAATTATGCTACTTATCTGCTACACCTTGCCTATTTTGCAAGAAATACATAAAAAGAAAGAAATGATTTTGAAAGACAATTTTTATATCTTCCACAAGCTTAAAAGACAGAAAGAAGAGATAAACTTTTTAATGGTAATTTGCAGGCATCTACTGTATGTTCATTATAGTACTGTGTGCAATTAAAAAGGATGCTAAAGAAATTTACAAAACAAAATGTTTAATATTTCAGTTATATTTTCTGTGAAAAGTACAGCAATATAAAAAACCAAAAATCAAGTTAAATTTACTTGGGCAGCTTAAAAATAACATGGCTTTTTAGAAGAAATTTCAAAGTAAATTGCTGATTATATAGTACATAATTTTGAACCTTTTCTATTATTCTGGCTCCATACTTGTCATGTATTGATTTATTTCATATTTCATGATGATGTTATTGTTTTATATGATTTTGATCATTTTCATTACAAAAACAAAGCTACTGTCAAACTTTCCTTCCCAGTTTTAACAATCTTTTCCTATGATATACTTTTCTTACCTGGATTTACTATTCATTGTGTTTGGTGTCATTATTAAATTGCATTAGGGATGTAGAGTGGCAGTGAAGTAAATTTTAGAAAATAGATTTTTCCATAAACATTAATATATAATATCCTGGGATCATTGAGTTCTTTAAGGTGACCTTTTAAGTGGCCAATGATTATATGAAATAAATGCTATTACAAGAAAAATAAAAACTTTTGGAACACATGGTTAATAACTAAACTGGATCAAATGCAGCTTCATTGGATCACTTGTACCATTTAGCACTGTCTGTATAGTTTACTTTACCTATATTAGCAAGCAAGAATTGCTGACCCAATGTTTAAACAGTCCAAGTCCAATAGGATGGATGGTTTTCTTAACTGGTCTCAGTCTTAACAGATCTCAGTGATTTATTATGGTGTATTTCTAAGCTATAGCTATTGTAAAGGTAAAGGTTCCCCTCGCACATATGTGCTAGTCGTTTCCGGCTCTAGAGGGCAGTGCTCATTTCTGTTATAAAGCCGAAGAGCCAGTGCTGTCCTAAGATGTCTCCATGGTCATGTGGCTGGCATGACCAAATGCCTTATAGCTATAAGCTAGACCAGTGGTTAATTTATCACTTTAAAAGGCAAAAGAAACAAAAACCTGTACACTCAAAAACCAAAAGATACGAGAGGTGTCTAATTTTGCCCACACTACATTTATATGGCACAGCTAGGGGTAGTAGAACCTCACAGATGCTGCTTATCTTGACAACAGTCAAATTGGTACATTTCACTCTGTCTCATGGAAAGACAGGCTTGCCAAATCATGCATCTGTCTGTTTATTAGTCTTCTTCAGCAGTTTTCTCAGGTGAGATGACATGAAGTAAGGCTTCTCAGTAGAGCCATCATTACGCTCCAGGTCTTCCACTGCAAAGAAACACAAATCCCCAAGCAAAGGGATGTGAAAAGATCTTTTGGGGACTAGCACAGGGGAGATAGCTTAAGCATTACATAGGAGTAATCCTGGTTTATAGAACTTAAGGGAAACTTGACCACTGCTTGCAATAGGGATTAGATCTTACCATGAGCAGATAAGTACATATAATGGACATATATAATTAGACTGAAAATGATTCTGATTTGAGAATTTTCCTCTTCCTGTAGTCAACAGAAAGGATGTTAGTTTTCTCCACCCAAAAAGATCTGATTATGGACTTTTTAAAACCCTGTCTTAAAGTAAGGGGATAAATCTTGCCATTCTCAAAGATTCCAGACAACATCCATGAAGTCTGAAGTCTTTTTTTCTCCCATGGGATACAAAGAAATTGGATAATAGAAACTGTCATTAGCAAAGCAAAAGTGGAGTTATACGAAGATTTCCTATTAATTATTCACATCTGAAAATTATTCTTCTCTAAAATTAAACTTCCCTAGAAAAAAAATTCCTACTCATAAGTAGGAAAACACCAAGTGTTACAAGTGAAATATGCAAATAGCAGATAAGAATCTGTCTTTTTTAATCTTTCAGCATTCCCCCTTTAGAACAGTTGTGTTAATCTTTTATGCCTTTTGTTGATTGCATCCCTATATAACACATGGAAACAGAAAGACAGAAGAAGACTCTCCAAGAACTTCCTACCCTGGAGGGGTTTGCTTCTAGTTTAAAGCAGCAATAAAGTACTTGTAATGAAGCAAGATATTTTTAAAGAACTGAAACTAATCTCAGAGAAATGGTGCTCATCATGGTTATCTTCATCCCACTATTTATTTCTGTTTGTATATAACTGCAATTGCAATTATATACTAATTCTAAATCTATTCAACCAATGGAAGGTACACTATTAAGTAAGCAAACTTACTTGTTAAAGCATTTTATTTATTTCCAAGCAGCTGCTATACAGATATCTATCAAGTGCACAAACACTTGACAAGATATTGTGCCAAAAGCAACCATAGTTAAGACAGCAACAGCACAATCATACTGAGGCATTTTTTTCAACTTTAAACACATTCGCCCTCCAATTTCAAGTCTTTTGGTAAATCTCCTGGACAGAAACAGATTATAGTATATACCATCAATAGCTACTTGTTTGATGGAAGTCAAGAGCACCCATCATTTCTTAGAATATCAAACTTTGCCCATGAAGGTACAGCATCTGCACATAGAAGGCTTGCAGTGGGACACCTGCATACATCTTTCCCATTGGTGCATTGTCCCTATTCTTGACTCTCAGCACTTTTGGAAGATTTTAGGCTTCCCTTCAGGAGGATTTCACTCAATGCAGAGGACATGTAATAAGGCCGCTCAGGAGTTCCATCGTTCCTTTCCAGATCTTCGCCTTTTGGAATCCCAAACAAGACAGAGAAAGCATCCATAAAAGAATGAACCAAGAGAAGCAAAGCAAAAAATAAACAAGGCAAAGAGATACAAAGCAAAAGGGGAGAGAAAAAAAGGAAATGTTGAAGTTAATTGCAATTAAGATTCCTCCACCAAGCAAAGAACAAGACAGCTTAGAGTAGCCTATTTCTATGCTGTATTATAGCACAATCTTGCAAGTAAAGCAGAGGGAATTTCTGTGAATTAATGGATGTGGAAAGGATGAAGTTACTGCTTGCAAAATCACAAAATAAATTAGCTTTTCATCATGCTACAATAAACACTGCAATAGGAAGAAAGGCTGCTTTAAAATACATTCTAGTCAATTATCTAACCACCAAGATAATTGGGCTGATCTGCTACCTTTCATGGAAGTAGCCTACAACAATGCAATCCACAGTAGTACTGGGCTAGCTCCTTTCCAAGTCACCAGTAGAATGGACTTTGTGCCTATGCCTGAGTTAAAAACCTCAATGTCCCAAACTGAGTGGATGGACTTATTAAAACAGTGCCATGTGTGCCCTTGCCCAAGCTGCTGAGAAATACAAATATCAGGAGGACAAGCCCCCTTTAAAGTGGGAGATCAGGTCTACTTGTCCACTAAATATCTTAGATTAAAGTTGCCTACAAAGAAAGTGGATCCAAAATTCCTAGGACCATTTCCCATAGTGAAAGTGATAAATCCGGTAACTGTGCAACTAAGTCTCCCTTGTTTATTAGGGAAAGTGCATCTGGTATTTCATAGTAATTTATTGAAACTGGCTGTTACCTCACAATTAAGACCAAGAAATCAACCCACTCCCAAGCCAATAGTAGTACAGGGTGAGACACATTATGAAGTAAAGAAAATATTGGACTCTAGATCATATAGGGGTCGATTACAATATCTAATCCATTGGAAGGAGTACCTTTTGTCTGATGCCACCTGGGTGAACAGTTGGGATATAAAGGCAGATAGGTTTTGGTGAGACAGTTTCACGAGAAATTTCCCGATAAATTGAAGAGCCCCCCTGGGGGGGGGGGAAGCAGGTGGTTAGTTAGTACCAATTCCTAACCTCCTGTCACTTGTCTCATTTCAGTACATTCTCATCGCTTGAGGGGAGGCAGCCTGTCAGCCCCGGATCCATCTTGATTCAGATTCCGGGCTGCCACAGCAGGGGATGGGCAAGCTGTAGGAATGGGAGAGTAGCAAAAGGAGTATAGCCACAACAACATTCTTTTGCCAGAGACAAGTTGCTGGCATCTGGAGGGGAGTGACTGGAATTTGGTGGAAGCTGAGACAGGAGGTTGATTGGTTAATGTGACCTGGGCAGTCACTAAATGGGTATGAGTTTAAGTGGGAAAATACAGGAATTCTGATTTGGATTTTCCCCAGATGTGCCAACATGTCTTTATCAGACAATTCTTACTTTGATGGACTTTGTCTCGGAGTTTTGAATTGTCTGGAAAGTTTAATTGGAACTCTGACATCTAAATTAAAAAGCTCTCACTTTTCTAGTCTGGTGTCTGAACTAAGTGTCATATCCTGCTTTATGGAGGTCATCTAGAAAAACACTGGATTAGCAAATCTGTTTTATAACCAAACACTACCTAGCAGAGTAACAGCAAGGGAAAAAAGGAGTGTAAGTATGACTAATGCTCAGTATAATTCACCCTACACTATAAATGACTATTTTCTTATTTTCTGTACTTGTCATTTCAACAAAATACAGAATAGTCCCTAATATAAACAGACTCTTGTCAGGATCACAAATAAAAATTCCTTCTCATTTTTTCTGATCAATATAGCTATGAAAGTTTGCATCTTTTAAATAACAGATGAGAAATGCAGAAGCAGAATTATGGGCAGAAGCTAAAAGTCCATTTTTTATTGCTATGCTGCTTCCTTTTAGTGACACTGTTAAGTCTGTTTTTATGTCTATAAAATGATTAATAGTATAGTGAGTACATATTAGTATGTACTTAGTGAGTATAGTATTAATAGTATATAGAGTACATATTCTGTACCTTCTGTACCTTTTGGTCAGTCTAATATCCCTGAGCCAAATAAATTCTTATCTGATTAGGAACTATGACATGGAAATACAGTAAACCTTACTTTGAAGTACAAGAAGTCCTTAGTTAACTATGGTCATTGTAACTGGCAATTCCATCACTAAATGACGTATAAAATGCAATGTCATATGACTGCACTGATTTACAATGACAATTCTGGCAAATCAAGTGGCTGTTTTTAGATGTGACATTACATGAATCCTATTTGTAGCCTCCTGTTGACTCCCCCCCTTGATTTTGCTTATTGGAAGCCAGCAGTAAAAGCCACAAATTATGATCAAGTACCATAGGATGCTGCAACCATTGTAATTGCAAACTGGTAGCCAAGCCCCTAAATTACATTCACCACAGGAAAGCTGCAATGACTATAACTACGATCCATTATAACTCTTCTGTGCATCACAACATCAAACAGTTGTAGAATGAGTGGCAACCTTTTTGTAATATTGCCTTTTGCTTAAACTACAACGGACTAATGTGCTATCTTTGGAATAGCACTAGAATGCAGTTTCCTGGCAAAGGAAGAATAAATTTAGTTAGGACCATCCCTTTCTGATCTCTAAGTTGTCTATCAACGTTTACCAGTGCTACCTTTGAGAATTCATTATTTTGTGGATGAAGAAGATATAAAAGAAGGCCTTTGCAATGTATCCCACATAATCTCCTAATTTAATGCAACAGCATTAGCATTTAGGCTTATAATATTGCCCCATAGTGCTTTACAGCACTTTCTGCATGATTTACATGGTATAAGCATTATTTGCATATTGCCCACAGTAATCTGGGTCCTCCTTTTACCAACCTCAGAAGGACGGTGTGGTTAGAAAGCAGTATAGCAGACTAATTTTGCCGAGTTTGATTCTCACTGCTCAAGGTTGAGTCAGCCTTCTATCCTTCCGAGGTCAGTAAAATGAGGTTCTAGATTGTTAGGGGCAACATGCTGACTCTGTAAACCACTTAAGAGAGGGCTGTAAAGCACTATGAAGTGCTATACACATCTGCTAAGCTGCTAGTGCTGTGGAAGGCTGAGTCAACCTGGAGCCCCATCAGGATTGAATTCCAGGTTTAATGCTAGTGTAACTCAGGAGCAGCTTTGGAGTCAATAAAGAACCATCTACGTTTGGATAAAGCATAAATATAGCAATAGTGGCTGGCACCATTTAGCAGTTTAAACAAGATACTTACAGAAACAAAGGAAAAGTGTGTCCACACACATGGCATATACACTGAAAAATCCATGTGCAATGAGGTAGGAACCCACAATCACTGTCTACAAAGAGAGAGAGAGAGAGAGTAAGTGAGAGAAAGAGTCACTTGCGTGGTATCATATCTATGACGATAACAATAATGTCTAAATTGATGATACTCAACTGTGTCCATCCCTGGCTGTTGTTGTTGCTGTCATCTTATAATGTCTGGGGGCTATTGGAGCTTGATTGGGGTACAACAGGCTTTGGCTGAATCCTGCCAAGCAGCAGCACTTAGACTTATATAGTGCTCCACAGGGCTTTACAACCCTCTGTAAGCAGTTTACAGAGTCAGCATATTTCTCTCAACAATCTGGATCCCCATTTTACTGATCTCAGAAGGATGGAAGGCTGAATCAACCTTGAGCCAGTGAGAACTGAACTGCCAAACTGCAGGCAGCCAGTAATCAGCAGAAGTAGCCTGCAGTACTGCATTCTAACCACTGCACCACCACAACAAGACCAAATGGCTTTGGGTGTATGGACCCCAAAGATCCAGGACTTTGAATCCTTAGTTCTGAATGGGGTGGCATTACTCCAGACAGATCTGGTCTGCAATTTGGCGATTCATTTGGAAGAGCAGGTGGCAGTTGCAGCTAGGAGATCCTTTGCACAACTTCAGGTTGTGGCTTTTCCTGGATCAGGAGTCATTCAAGCTCTAGATATCAGAAATGCATATTGAAATAAGTACCTAGGCAAACCACAAACCAATAAAAGTTATATGGAGGGGACAAAAAATGAAGCCAAGATGGACAATGAATGCATTAATACTGAAAGAAAAAGGAATTTATTCAATTCCTTTTCTCAAAAAATGGTTTTTTTCTTTAAAGAAAATAGAAAAGAAGAAACTTTGTGGCAAAATGTTTGGAATACTGCAAAGGACTAATTATAACATATATGGAAAGAGAAACAAAAAGAAAAGGCAAACTCAAAAGAATATTGAAGAGTGCTAGAGAAAAGGCTAGAGAAGGCTAGGGAAAAAATAGAAAACAATCCACAAAAAAGAATATAAAAAATCAAATGGACTTAAAAAACATGAATTGAACTTAATAAAGAAGAATTAGCACAAAAATTAAAAGAACTAAATAAAACTTTTTTGAAAATGGAAATAAATCAGAAGACAAAAAAAGGATAAAGCGAAAAAATTGACTCATCAACTAATAGATGATGAAAGGACTTTTTATTATCGGAGTGAGCATAAAAAGAAAATAATCCAAAATTATTACTAAAAATTATATTAGCAAGAGGAAATCTCAGAAGGAAAAATAAAATGATATCTAGAAAAAGCAGATCTACCTACAGTATCAGATACAATTAAAGCAACATTAGAAGAAAGAATAACGATGTGTCAGCCTTCAAGATCTTCTACTATTGCTTTGCATCTTTCGGCTGCCATAAGTAATGGGGGGGAGGAGGGGGGATAAGTATGGGAAGCGAGCTGGAGGTGGTACAAACTGGCATTGTTTTAACTGGGGGGGGGGGAGAGCACATTCTTGCTTAGCTTTCTATTTCTTGCTTCTCTTTCTCTTTCTATTTCTCTGCACAGCTGCAAACCTTTATCAAAGTATGCCAAGGTCAACGGACAGAAACTTCATCACCACCTGAAGATGTCCACATGATGATATTCACAACTGTTAATTGGAAGAACCATTTGAACTATTGGGGGTGGGATCAACTCCATCACTTTGTATATGTGATTTACGCGCCTAATTCCTCAGATTCAGAATTCTATGGTTGCTACCACTTCATTTCCAGTAAAAGATATCTTTTCTTATCATGTCATCTCCAACTAGTGACCAAGAAGACCTAGGCGCCATTGGAGGGCAAGAGTCTTTGCTACTGGAGGAGGCATGGGAAGCTGAATTACTAGCAGAGCTTAATCTGGAAGAGAACCCAGCTGTGAAGCCCAAGTGGTCATTGGGAGTCGGCTGGAAGGATCCAGAGGAGGCCCCCCCACCAGGAGTCACCACCACCCACTGACATGGGAGAGAGGAGCCATGGTAAGAGAGGGAAAGGAGAGACTTTTTACTGAACCAAGCCAGGCACCTCCTCAATGAGGCTTTTGGAGAACCTCACACTGCACAAAGGTATGAGGAAGAGGGGAGGGCAGCCCCCCCAGAAGAAGCCGAGCAGCCACCCCCATAAATCAACCTGGGCCAGCGCGTCAGCCAGCAGCAGCCCCGGGGGCCCCAGTGGGAGGTGTAATTCCTAGAAGGCGTAGAGCTCCCAAGTTGCCTCTGTTGGAAGTAAAATGTGGGGGAGATCCCAAAGAGCTGTGGTTTTTCCTAGCACAAGTTTGGAGCTATATGGAAGAATACAGAAGAAATTTTTCCTCAGAAGCAGCCAAAGTGAGATGTGTTACCAGGGCTCTGGAGGGAACAGCTGCAAAGTGGATGGTGACTTTGCATAATGATAATGCTCCCCAGCTATTGAATTATGACCAGTTCATGACTGCGCTGAGGGCAAGATTTGAGGACCCACTGGTGGAGCTTCCATGTTAGTTTGTTAAAACCTGAACATACTTCCAATCTGAGGCCAACCCAAACTGTTCCTCCTGTACCACTGCTGATTGAGGGTGAACAACATTTTGAAGTTAAAGAAATTCTGGACTCTTGTAAATGGGAGGGTCGACTACAATATTTGGTTGCTTGGAAACATTTCCCTTCTTCCCAAGCTGAATGGGTCAACAAGAAAGATGTTAGAGCCCCTAGGCTGATCAAAGCATTTCGTACCAAGTATCCTGATAAACCCTAGGCCTATGTTTATTGTTTGTACATGGTTATTAATTAGTATCTTTTATATTTCTTTCTCTTATAGGACTAACGTCTTTTACTAGGAGGGCCGAATGTCAGCCTTCAAGATCTTCTACTATTGCTTTGCATCTTTCGGCTGCCATAAGTAATGGGGGGAGGAGGGGGATAAGTATGGGAAGTGAGCTGGAGGTGGTACAAACTGGCATTCCATAAACTGAGGGGGGGGGAGAGCACATTCTTGCTTAGATTTCTATTTCTTGCTTAGCTTTCTTTTCTCTGCGCAGCTGCAAACCTTTATCAAAGTATGCCAAGGTCAACGGACAGAAACTTCATCACCACCTGAAGATGTCCACATGATGATATTCACAATTTTTAATTGGAAGAACCATTTGAACTATTGGGGGGGGAGATCAACTCCATCACTTTGTATATGTGATTTATGCGCCTAATTCCTCAGATTCAGAACTCTATGGTTGCTACCATTTCATTTTCTAATTAAAAGAGTCTAAGTATTTCTTTCTTGGATTTAGAATGGAGCACTTCCTGACACAATGGAATTAACAGAAGCAATTAAAAGACAAAAAAATGCTAAAACACCCAGTCCAGATGGTCTACAAGCAGAATTATATAAAACTTTTCAGGACTCTATAAACACCCCAATGTTGGAAGTATTTCACGAATTATTGATAGAAGCAAAAGTACCAAATTCTTGGATGGAGGCATATATTACTCTCATACCAAAAGAAGAGGCAGACCTGCAACGGATAAAAATTATAGACCGATATCTTTATTGAATGTGGATTATAAAATATTTGCTTCTATATTTGCAGAAGGGCTAAAGAGATTTTAAAATCAACTTATACATTCAGATCAAAATGGTTTTTACCTAAGACACAAATAAAAGACAATATGAGAATAATCCTGAACATCTTAGAATACTATGAAGCACATCCAGAGAAGCAAATGGCATTGAAATTTTTAGATGCCCAGAAGGCCTTTGACAATGTGACTGGCAATATATGTTAGCACAATTGAAAGGAATGAACTTTGGGGAGAGATTTATTAAGATGATTAAGGCAATATATTATAAACAAACTGCAAAGGTGGTGGTAAATGGAGACATGACTGAAAAGGTGAAAAGGAAACAAGACAAGGATGCCCCTTTATTGCCACTACTATTTGCATTAACATTAGAAGTACTAAATAGAAACTTTAGACAAGATGAGATAAAAGCTATGGAAATAAAACAGGAAAAATATAAGTTACAGGGATTTGCTGATGATTTAGTTTTTATTTTAGAAGATTCATTAGAAACAGGACCTAAATTAATGAAAAAAATTGAAGAGCATGGCAAAGTGGCCAGGATTAAAAATAAACAGAGAAAAAACTAAGATTTTAGTGAAAAATGTTACAGCGGAGCAAAAGAAGAGTTAACAAGATTAGGCATTCAGATTACTAAGAAAGTGAAATATCTAGGGATTCAGTTAACAGCAAGATATGTGATGCTTAAGGAAGATAATTATTACAAATTAAAACAACAAATTAAGAAGGATTTGGAAAAATGGAAAAATTTGCAATTATTGTTAATAGGGAGAATAGCATCAATTAAAATGAATATACTGCTGAGATTATTATATTTGTTTCAAACAAACCCGATAAAATTGGAGAAAAAATACTTTGGAGATCTTAACAAAATAGTACTTGGCAAAGGAAAAAAGCAAGAACCAGAGGAGGGTTTGGATTACTTAACTGGGAATGGGATGGGGCTGCCTTGGAGGGGGAGAGGAATCACCAGCCCTCCAAGGTGAGTTCATCTCTCTCTCTCTCTCTCTCCCTCCCTCCCTCCCCCCCTCCTTCTCCCTCCCACCAATGTCAGCAAGCCATGTCAGTCAAAATTCACATTAGTGGTCCGCGGGTTTTAAAATAATGAGTTTGGTGGTCCCTGAGATCCAAAAGGTTGGCAACCCCTGCTTTAACCCCAGGGTTCCCCATGGACGCTGCAAGTATCGCTTTCCCCTCGTGAGTTAAAAGTGCCTAGAATGAGAATGAGAGGCTGACAGAGGGGGTGGGAGTGAATCCAGTTTTGGAGCACTTGTGGAACTTAACAGAGGTGAAATTTGAAGGAGGTCCTTTAATGGATGCTGCTTTCCCCTCATGAGTTAAAGGGCCTAGAGTGAGAAGGAGTGTGGTCTGAGGGGGGGGGAGGAATTCACTCCAGCCTTAGAGAAATTTAAAGGAGCTGCTTCAAAATGCATGTCTGTTAAGTTACAAAAGTGCTCCACATGTATGTGTGTGTGTGTGTGTGTGTGTGTGTGTGTGTGAGAAAGAGAGACAGAGAGAGAGAGAGAAAGAAAGAAAGAAAGAGGGAGAGAAAGAAAGAGACAAAGAGAAAGAGAAAGAAAGAAAAAAAATAGGAAGGCAGAGAGAGAGAAAACTCCGTGCTATTGTTTTTAATTGTTCCATTATTTATCATGTGTTAATATTTTACACAGTCCCTACACCTAGAATGATTTTTCTGCCTTTCTTTTGCCCAGGGCTACCACATATTTTTCAGGGTTTACATGCATTTAATGTCAATAGTCCAGAGCATAAAATACACATGTGTTTAACAAGAGTTGAAAGGGACCTTGGAGGTCTTCTAGACCAACCCTCAGCGCAGGCAAGAAAGCTGAGGGTGCCAAACTCTGAGTAGAGATCCTGTGAAAGGTGTCAGAATAACACTTAGAAGGGACCTTGGGGTGAACTCTATACCCATTTCAGAGAAATGGCTGTCCGGTCTTTTCTTAAAAACTTCCAGTGATTGAGCACCCAGAGCTTCTGGAGACTGGCAGTTCCACTGGTTAATTGTTCACACTGTCAGGAAGTTTCCCCTTAGTTTTAGGTGGCTTCTCTCTGTTCAGTTTCCATCCATTGCTTCCTGTTTGCATTCTGCTTCTTTGGAAAATACATTGTCCCCCTTTCTTTGTGGCAGCCCCTTAAAAGCCTGTTGCCTATCACACTCTTGAGTAAAGCATGTGAGCCATTTCCTCCTTTCAGTGGTCCATGAAAGTACATCTATAGTATGTAGATAATAAAGTCAAAAAAGGAGAACAACATTTTTACAGAACTATAGTTAAGTTGAGGCTGGGTGACAAGGAATGGCTGGGAGGGGAGGGGCCAGGTGAGGCACCCCTTGATGTGAGTGACATTGAGTTGGCCATGCCCACCCAGTCACATGACCACCAAGCCACGCCCACCAAAGAAGCCATGCCCACAGAACCGGTAGTAAAAATTCTTGAATTCCACCACTGAATTAGATACATTATGTGTAGTAGTATAAAGTAAGAATAGAGTAATGATATAATAGTAATGAATATGTATTAATTGTAATGGTTATTTCACAAGATATTTGTACCCAGACAATACACTGTTTAAACGAAAGATGGAATGTTTGTATAAAATAAAATAAAATTTTTATTTGGACTATTTGTATTTGGACTATTTCAACATGCTCTACATGGGGCTACCCTTGAAGAGCATTTGGAAGATAAAGCTGGTACAGAGTGAGACAGTGTGGGCAACTTTTGGGGCCTCCACCACTATACTGCAAGCTGCACTGGCTACCAGTTTGCTTGCAGGTGCAAATTGAAGTGTTGGTTATCACTTTTAAAGCCCTTCATGGCATGGATCCAGGTTACTTGAGGAACATCTCATCTCAATGGGATTGGCTCACCCCACCTGTGCCACACACTGAAGGTCCCAACAGCCAGGGATTGGCATCTGGCTGGATCTAGGAGAAGAGCCTTCTCTGCTGCTGCTCCTGCCCTTTGGAATATCTTGCCCCAGGGAGCAAGTGAAATCCCACTCTTCTGATCTTCCACAAGAGCTTGAAGACCTGGCTCTATCAGCTGGCTTGGGGTTCCAATGGGGGAGCATCATGTTGGATGTGGTTGATAGATTTCAGCAACAAATTCCCCACCACCATGTATCCTACTTCTTCCCTCCCCATCTTTTAATTAGAGCTCATAATTGGTATTTTATAGTATTTTATTGTCATTATTTACATATTAATTCTTTTTAACATTATAAATTACCTAGGGATACCTTGTGGTGAGATGGGCGGAAAGCAAAATTAATAAATAAATAAATATGAATTAGGTCTGGTGGAAATCAGAACTTTTTTCCAAGCATTTGAGAACTACATGCAAATTGCACATATTGTTCATGGATCATTCTAAGTCAAGGTTATTTTTAATATGGTTGAAGGAACCAGTTAGTTGGATTGACACAACAGATTAAACCATGGTTTATAAACTGCAACGGATAAGCGCATTAGACTACAAACACCCTATGCCAACCACATTTTAGCTTAGTGCAAATGTATGAATTAACTAATTTTCTTTAAAATTTAACTCACAGTTAGGATAACATGGGTAGCATAAAACCTATGTACTTTTCCCCTTGAAGTAAGATGGAAATTAAATATAATCAATAATTAATACAGAATACATATTGTCGGGCTTCACTGATCATCCCCAACACATTGCCAGCCACCTAATAGGGAGTGAGAGATGGGTCTCCGAATCTGCGCCTCCTACCCGACTGGCTGTTCCCCTCGCTGAAACAACACGGGACTGTTGGCTGTTCCAGTTGCGGAGCATAATGATGTGGATCCATTGCAAGTGCCTGCCGAACTATCTTTAGTTGCAGGGCATGAGGATTGTATTGCGTTCTGGCCATGAGGGGGGGAACTCATCTTATTGTGGTTTCCTTTTCTTTGGCTTATGAGTCAGCACTTTGGGGTTGGGTGTGTTCTGGGTGTTGGATATAGTTGCGATTAGGATTGCGGGGCGGTGGCGTGTGGGGTTAATTAGTTAGGCAGATGCTACTTTGGGAATGGGAAGGGGATGGGGCATAAAAGGTGCTGAGAGGCGTTCACTCTCAGCGCTGGCTTTGCTTGGGATTGCCATTGTTTGTTCACTGGAAAAAAACAATCTACAATAAACTACTTTTCACCAAACCTGTGAGTAAATGTGTTTGTTGACTGAGTTTCTGGATTTCCAAAATAGGGCTTACAGAAAGCCAGCGGTCACTGTTACAGTATCTAGACTAACTGCATGAAACGTATTGAGAACGATTAGTTGAGGAGAATGGCTGAAGGGACGGAACAGAAATGGATTGAGGAGGAGGACACAGAATACGTAGAGGAGGAGGGGGAAAACGGGCAGGTGTTGTCATCTGGTGGAGAAAAAAAACAAGATGTTGAGCCACCAGTATTGCAAACAGTGGTTAGACCTAAGATATGTAAAGAACAGAAAAAAGGAAATGTTGGTGAGCCTAGCTTCACTCGGAAGCAGGATTCAGGAAAAGATTTTTATCCACTGGACTGTCTTGAGGATTGGAAGGTCAGGTGTTGGCCAGGCTCAGGAGAAAGCTGGCTAATGGCCCCTGGCAATCAGACACTAGACATACTAAAAATGCAGTTTGGGGAACTTACTTTGCATGGACTTAATACAAAGAGTATACTGGATAAGAGATCGGGGAAATATAAGAAAAAAGAACCATTATTTACATCCAATCCATTAGGGCTCCGGGAATTGGAGGTTGGAAGGAGACTGGAACAATCAGATTTACGTCCTGGGAGTACAACTGCTACACAACTTGCGAAGAACAAAAGCAGTCAATGAGGACTAGTGGATTAGAATGACAAGAGATGGACTTGGAGCCCTTTGGGATGCCTAGCCACAGGGGCGATGGGTTCCTCCCTGAACAGCAAGCTTTGATGGAACTCCAAGTAAAGTGGCTATCTTTCTAGGACAAGTATTAAATCATTTTGAGTTATATGGCCACTACTACACATCACATTGGTCTTTGATAGTAGCGATTACAGGTGTCTTGGTTGGAGAGGCCCATGATTGGGCGGCTGATCTGTACCATCATAGGGCAGAAGAATTAGCAGATGTAGGTCAATTCTTGGCTGCTTTCGTTTTGAAGACAATACAGCTGACAAACAAGCAGAGGAGGATTTGTTAGCAACCAAAAGGGTCGGTCGGCTTGGGAGTATGTAGGGGAGTTTAGGAGGATGGTTAGTATACCATTCATACTGGAGAGTTTGTTAATCCATCTGTTTAGAGAAGGCCTGGATAGTAATTTAAACCAGGCTTGTCTTTATCGTGGTTCGTTACTACATTAGCACCATGGTATCAAGTGGCAATCGAATTGGACAATGGTTTACGTCGATTGCACCCGAGACTGGAAAGGATTACACCACCAATAAGGCCTTTAGATACTATTACAAGGCAATTATATAGGCAAACTCCAATTCAAAGGGGCAGAGACAGAGGGACATTTCGGTGTTTTCGTTGTGATAGACCTGGTCACAGGGCCATGGAATGTCCTGTATGTACCGCCATTAATTATGATGAAGGGCCCCAACTACCTTCATCTTTGCATTGAGATAAACCAGGGAGACAAGAATGGAAAGAGTGTGAGAGGACGAGAGGAATAGTGAGTAACCCACCCGGAAGCCAGAGTGCAGAAGAACCATTTACTATTCCATCCAATACGTCGTGTGAAAGTGAAATGGAGAGTATTATGCCTGACGATCCTATGGTAAGTAGCCCTATTAATCCTTTTATTATACCTGTGTCTCTGTGGAATAAACGTACTAATTAAACTGTTCAAGTGGGGGCATTAATTGATTCAGGATGTACAAGGTGTCTAATTACTAATGCGGTGGTGGAGAAATTGCAGTTACGGGTTATTAAATTGGATGTTCCAATTAAGTTTGAACAGGTGGATGGGTCTATACTAGGTGGAACTCCAGCAACTCATAGGACAAAATATATCAAAATAGTTATGGGAGAGCACTGGGAATGGATTTCTTTTGTGGTGGTTTCTCATATGAGTGAAGCATTAATTTTGGGATTGGCATGGCTGGATAAATGGGAACCGACCATACATTGGGAGAACGGCTATCGAAAGATACAATTAGTGGCTGGTCCTTATCCACCAGAGCATAATGAAAAACATCTGATAGCTAGTAAATTGTTAAATGAAAAAACTCAAGGAATACCTGAATATCAATATCCCAGTGAATATGCAGATTTGTCTGATGTATTCAATGAAGAGGGCACTGATTGCTTACCACCTCATCGCACTATGGACTGTGCCATAGAATTAATTCCAAGGGCTCCTTTGCCTAAACCACGGATGTATTCAATGACTCTGCGTGAGTTAGATGAAATGAGACAGTACATTGATAAAAATCTAAAGAGGGGGTTTAATCACCCCTGGAAGGTCTCATATGGCAGCGCCAGTGTTGTTTCGTGAGAAGAAAGATGGAGGACTTCGTTTATCTGTTGACTATAGAGGCCTAAACGTGATCTACCTGGAACCATTGTACTCATTACTACTGATTAAGGATTTACTATCTACCTTGGCAAAAGGACGAATATTTACAAAACTCGATCTAAGAGAAGTGTACTATAGAGTGAGAATACGGAAGGGAGATGAATGGAAAACCATGTTTAATTGTCCTCTCGGTAGTTATCATTTCAATGTGATGCTGTTTGGCTTACAGGGGGCTCCAGTGGTCTTTATGCAACTGATAAATGAAGTGTTGCATGAACATTTATATAGGGGTGTTTTAGTTTATCTGGATATTTTAATTTATTCGGATAATGAATATGAGCATATTCAATTAGTGCGACAGGTGCTTCGAAAATTGCTGGATGCCCAGTTATATGTCAAATTGTCAAAATGCGAATTTCACACCTGGCAGTTGGATTATTTAGGATATTGCATATCTGCACAGGGTATTGAAATGGACCCCACTAAAGTTAAAGCTGTGTTGGATTGGAAAGCCCTGAACACAAAGAAACAATTACAAAGTTTTTGGGGGTTTGCAAATTTCTATCGTCAATTTATACCCCGCTTTGCTGACATAGCTTTACCCTTAACTGAACTATTGCGTACTAAATCTATTGATATTAAAAAATCAAAAACAAGAATTGGATTACTATGGACTACAACATGTCAGGAGGCTTTTGAAAATTTAAAGCGTTTGTTTGCTCAAGAGCTGATGTTGAAACACCGATCCAAATCTGCCATTTGTTAACCAGGCAGATGCAAGCAATGTGGCAGTGGGAGCTGTCCTATTGCAGACAAACATAAAAGGACTGTTGCAGCTGTGTGCTTATACATCCAGAAAATTTAGTTTGACTGAACGCAACTGGGCAATTTGGGAGAAGGAGGCATTTGCAGTTCGTTGGGCCTTGCTCACCTGGAGACATTTACTGGAGGGAAGTCCACATCCGTTTGAGGTGTGGACTGATCATAAGAATTTGGAAGCATTGCAAAGCCCATGCCGATTATCCCCAAAGCAGGTTAGGTGGGCGTTGTATTTTAAATGGTTTAATTTTACATTAAAATATGTTCTATCAGGAAAAAAATTCATGGCAGATGCCTTATCACAGCTTCCTCAATACAATAACCAAAGGGATAATATAATACAACCACTTATACCATGCAGTAACCATGCCGAGTCATTAAAAACTACTATACTCACCAGTGACTGGCCTACTATATTAACAGAAGATCAATGGTTGATCGATAATAAAAGTCAAGTTGAAATGAGAAATGGGATTGAGTAGCGAAAGGATAAAATGTATGTTCCGAATAGTCTACGATCGACAGTACTGAAACGTTGTCATGACAACAAAACAGCAGGACATTATGGGTTTTTAAAAACATTGCACTAAGTGAAACGACGATTTTGGTGGCCGGGTATGAGGACATATATAGAACGCTATGTGAAATCATGTCCTACCTGTATGGTTAATAAAATAAAAATAGGGAAACCCATCGGGTTATTGCAAACTGTGTCTGAGCCCATAAAACCTTGGCAAGACATTGGTATGGACTTCATAGTGGAACTACCACAAACTCGTGGCTACAATGTTCTATGGACCGTCATTGATTTATTTTCCAAGCAGGCACATTTCATCCCTTGTAAAGGATTGCCTTCTGCTAGAAAATTAGCAGTTTATTCATAAAGCATGTTTATAGATTACATGGTGTACCATGCAAAATCATATCTGACCATGGAGTACAGTTCACAGCAAAATTCTGGAGAGAATTTATATACTTGATTGGGTCTACCCAAGGATTAAGTACGGCTTACCACCCGTGTACCAATGGAGCTGCGGAATGAGCTGATGTCGCTATAGAGCAATGTACGGTGTTACGTAAATTACCAACAGAGTAACTTGGTGGACCTACTTCCGTATGCTGAAATAGCATACAATAATACAATCCATAGTAGTACGGGATTTTCTCCATTTCAGATAGTTAGTGGTACGGAGTTTGTACCAATACCGGAATGGCCTCATGCAACTCGGGAACCAAATACTGTTTCAACTTTGGCGGATAAGATACGGAAACAATGGGAAACAGTAAAAGTTGCCTTAAAACAAGCACAAGCAGAGTACAAACGTCAGGTGGATAAAAAATGATCCGCACAAGTCCAATAGAACATAGGCGACTGGGTATATCTCTCAATGGAATACATACAGTTGGGTCTTCCTAATAAAAAATTAGGTCCAAAATATATTGGACCGTTCTTAGTGATACGAGTTATAAATCCAGTCACAGTTGGGCTTTGACTATCTTCACGTTTTAAAAGGATTCACCCTGTATTTCTTATCAGTCTTCTTAAACAAGCTAATATGACTAGACAAGAGCCCAGAGTAAGGACCCCTGGCCCAATCCATGATGATCATTACGAGATTAAGGAAATACTTGATTCCTGACATCAGCGCGGAATCCTACAATATTTAGTAAGGTGGGAGAGCTATCAATTAGCAGACACTTCATGGGTATCATATAAAGATGTGTCTGCTACTCGTCTACATCAACAATTCCATAAAAAATATCCTAAGAAGGCAGGCGGGAGGTATGAACAAGGGGCATTACATCATCCTAACCATATTCCCTTTATTACAGATGGAGAGAGTAGAGGGGGTCACCTGTCAGGCTTCACTGATCGTGCCTGACACATTGCCAGTCACCTAATAAGGAGTGGGAGATGGGTCTCCAAATCTGCGCCTCCTACCCAACTGGCTGTTCCCCTCGCTGAAACAACATGGGACTGTTGGCTGTTCCATTTGCGGCACGTAACAATGTGGATCCATTGCAAGTGCCTGCCGAACTATCTTTAGTTGCAGGGCGTGAGGATTGTATTGCATTCCAGCGATGAGGCGGGGAACTCATCTTATTGTGGTTTCCTTTTCTTTGGCTTATGAGTCAGCACTTCAGGGTTGGGTGTGTTCTGGGCATTGGATATAGTTGCGATTAGGATTGTGGGCGGCGGAGCGTGGGGTTAATTAGTTAGGCGGATGCTAGTTTGGGAAGGGGATGGGGCATAAAAGGCGCTGAGAGGCGTTCACTCTCAGCGCTGGCTTTGCTCGGGATTGCCATTGTGGGAGAAAACAATCTACAATAAACTACTTTTCACCAAACCTGTGAGCAAATGTGTTTGTTGACTGAGTTTCCAGATTTCCGAAATAGGGCTTACACATATTATATTTTAGTAAAGTAGTAGTGACACTTTCTCAACCCTCCCTCCTAAGCAACACAACTATCAAACTTCAATGCTATAAAGTAGATAAAACAAACAGAAAACAGCTGCTAAGCAATACAGCTGGAATTGGAGAAAAAATATCCATATTTTAAAAAATACTAACCAGAATGGGGACCCAGTAATAATTGAGAGTTGGTGCTGTGTCTTGAATCAGTTTTATTCTCTGGGTAAAAAAAAAGAAAGCAAGGATACCTAAAAAGAAATGAAAATAATTAAATTTCACGTTTTTCTCTATATCTTTAGTTCCAATTTGTAAATCCCATCATTTTTACAAATGAGTTTGACTTTGACCCATACATATTTCAACAGATTTCTTTCCCCCTCACAAATGGGGTTTAGATCTTGTACTTGTTTCTACATATTATGAAAATGTTATAACATGCAAGAGAGGTGGAAAAAGTCTTCCCTAGCTTTATGTCCTCTACATATACTGGATTACAACTCTTGATATCTTAAAAGTTGAGGCTAGTGACTTGCAAGTGGAAATTTTTGGAAGAACAAAAGTAGGATTGAAGTAAAGTAGATCAAAACATAGAAATCATACTTAGGAAAAGAAAAGCTTTACCTCCAGCTATATTAGAATTCCATTCTTGTTATGCAAAAAAAAAGGCTTTGATCCCTGCTTTAAATATATTCCTTATTGCATATACAATTTCATTCAAATGCAAATGCTAAAACCTAAATGAAATCTGCATGGAAACACCAAAAAGAAGACCAATGAGTGACCAAACAAGAGAAAACCCAAAATATCATAAATGTCTTACCAACACTTCCCACAATTAGGATTTTTCCAAGGAAAAACAGGAAATCAGTGACTTTATCCAAAACAGCCACTCTGAATACAAAGAGGAAACAACTACAGTTACAGATAGTCCTTGATCACTGTTAGGAATGTAAGTCACCTAACAGTTACTTGGGTTGGAAAATATATAAACCAGGATAGACATTTTAATACTGTCTCTTTAAGGGAATGCTAAAATTGTAATTGGGTATGGTTCCACAAACAGCCATAAGATGGAGCCAGAAACCTGGCTTGTTCTGTTCTGGTGTTTCTGGAGAGTGTTGCCGTTCCTCCATTTTTCCCTATTGACTGTTATTCTTGGATTTGATGTAAGTCTGTTGCTGAACTGTTTTTGATATTGGACTTTGATAGTTGGATTATCCCTGGACTGAAAACTGACTACTTTAACTGTGAATGACTTGGACTGCTTGTTTGGATTTTGCTTAAACGTTTATTGGAAGTAAAAACCTACATTTTACTATACAGTGTATCTGTGTGCTAGTTGTGTGTTATTCTTCACTACTCTCACTACGTTTCCCTGTGTGCACTCATTCTCCTAACGGGGAATTACCTCAACAATCACAATTTCCATTGCTAAGCAAGACTTGTGTGAGTTTTGCCCTATTGTGCAAACTTTTTTTGGCATAATTGTCAAGTGAATCACTGTGGTTGTTAAGTTAGTAACATGGTTGTAAAGTAAATTTGGCTACCCCACTGACTCTGTTTGTCAGAAGGTCACAAAAAGTGATCCCATGGCTTCAGACACTGCAATCATAGTTGCAGCAATCCAAATTTTGATCATGTGACTATGAGAATACTGCAATGGTTATTAAGTGTGAAAAATGGTCATGACACTTTTTTCAATGCCCTTGGAACTTCAAATGGTCACTAAATGAATTGTTATGAGTCAAGGACTAACTGTATAGAATTGCTATAGAAATATATTTGAGAATGTTACAACAATGCCTACTTTATATCATGCATCAGCAGAACTCAGGCAGGTGATGGGAGATTACCTGAAAATTCCAGGTAGAAAAATTACATGCTATTAGAAATAGAAAAGGACTGCTTCTGGTTAGGCTCCCTCAACAACAGACCAAAATCTGCAATTGTCTGTGGTTTTGGTTTGTGCTTGCTGCTGGAGGGCTCTGATCTACTTGATTTGGGGCTGAAGCCACCCCGTAGAAGTGGCGAAGGGGAGATCGCCAGCTGGGTTGAGGGGAGCCACATCTCTCCTCCTTGGCTAGGCATAAAACTCCTCTCCAAAGGCGGTTGCAGCAGTGGTCAAAATGGCCATCCCAAAGAGGAAGATCTGACCGGACAAGATTGTGCAGGAGCGGAGAAGAGGACAGCTTGGGTGTCCAGGCTAAGAAGAATTAACATCTGAATACAAGGTACCCTGGAACTAAAATATTTAAGAACTTTTGAAAAAGATTTTTAAAAGCAGCAGTAAAGAAGAGGGGGAAAAAGTTTTTACAGCTGGAAGTGTCTTCGAACTTTGAGAGAAAAATTAGAAGAAGAAATTAGGAAAACAATCTTGTCACCAAATAGGCAAATTTAAAGCTGAAATTGAAAGCGTCAAAGGGAAAATAAGAAGTCTTTGAAACTTAAAAGCCAGAAAAGGAGAAAAAGTGAAGGAAGGAAAAAGAGGGTGGAACTTGGACATTTCAGAGAGCGCCATCTGATGTTAAAAGACACTAATGTGAACTCTTAAAAGATTTTTAAAGAATAATGAAGTAAATGAAACTTTGCTACAATCAAAATAGAGCCCCCAGAAAGTGAAAATGGAGCTTGGAACTTCGTAACAAAGAAAGAAGAAACTGTTCTGGAACTGTTTGATGATTTTGGAAACTTTGGACAGTGCACTATTAGAGAGTACAATTGAAATTAATTCTGGGAAGTAATTTTATAGAATTTGGTTGTCTAAAAGTACTGGGAAGTGTTGAAAGATGGCAGAACTTTATCTGGAACTGAAAATGGAATTAAAAAACATGAAGGAACAGCTGCAAGAAAAAGGAGAATTGTTTGGCTTTGTTCTACAATCTCTGGAAATGGCGGTTTTAGAGTATGAGGATCAGCAAAAAGTTTCAGAGGAAGAAGACTTGAATAAAGAAGAGGTCATCTTTAACAGAAAATTGGGACAATGAGGTTTGAAATTCAAAGAGGGGGAAAAGGGGATTTAAAAATTGGAGATTAGAGGAGGTAATTAGAAAAAGGAACAGTGTGAAAAATAAACAAAATACAAGAAAAGAGCAGAAAGGAGGATTACAGAAAGAAGCATTAAAGACGGAGGAGGACAAAAATTGGCAGGAGAAAAAAAAGGGAAAATAAAGGGAAAAGAAGTTACAAGAAACAGAATCAGAAAATAAAGAAATATGAGAAATGAACAAGAATTAAAGGAAATAGTTTGATAGACATAGAGACAATGGCTGCTAATATAATTAAGATAGAGAATTCTGCATGGTGACATGTGATTGAATGAATATATTAGAAATAATAAATTATGCAGAAAACAGAAATATGCAATTAAAATGGAAGATTAAATTTTTATTGCTATTCAATGGAATGTCTGATAACAGATTAAATAAAATATGAAAACATATAAAACATAATTGAATATATTAATGTATACTAGAAGGACTGTAAGGAGATTAATAACAGTTTCTAGGATGAATTTGAATTGATTATTATTGTTTTTCATTGAATTTTAAAATTGTTTAGAGGTAATTTAAAGGAGAAATACCATGCGGAATCTGATTAAAAAGGGATTTATGTTATAATATAGCGATTAGGTGAGGAATGTTATAATTGTTTAATGGGATAATTTAAAAGTAGAATGTTTAATGGGAAGGGAACTAACTGTAAGATATAAATGTGACACACTCTAATTGGCAACTATAGGGGAAAACTTGTTTTGTAATGTTTGAAATGTGGATAGGTAATGAAATTGTAAACAGGACAGATAAAAGTATAAGTATAATTATTATGAAGATACGAACTTTATGAAAAGGATATGTAATAGATTTAGAAATGAATGAGAAAGCTATAAAATAAGCCTGAGGGAAGTATTTGAGGGAAAAATTAATAAAGAATATATAAAGTAGTGATAAGATATGAAATTGAAGATGAAAGATGAATATGTAACTGATTATATCTGTACAGAGATGTGAAAACCTGGAACCATGTGTTCACTAAAAAGAGATGTTTTATATTTCTTTTGTTTTGTGAAAACCCAAATAAAATTGTTCAAAAAAAAAGAAAGAAAGAAAGAAAAGGACCATGAAGTCAAGCTCAATTAAAAGAAACCTTTTATTTTAGACCAGAGTTCCCCAACCTTTCTGGATGGATGGCCCAGGGGGAGGGGGGAAAGAGGGGATGGTTTTGCAGGTGCAGCAGGTATGTGTGGAGTACCTGTTGATCGCAAGAGTGGTGCCATGAACACCAGAGATGCTTGTGTGAGTGGGCACGAATGCCTGCAATGCTCACACGAGTGGGGATGTGACCACCAGAGATGCTCGCAGAAGTGGGGCCATGAGCATCAGAGGTGCTAGTGCAAGTGGGGCCACAAGCACCTGTGATGCTAGATGAGTGAGGCCCTGAGCGCTCACGTGGCTTGGTTGCGAATAGGCTGCAGAGCAGTAGTGGGCTGCAGCCCACAGGTTGGGGACCCCTGTTTTGATCATAGGTAAACAAAACAAACATTTTAATATGGTCAAATATCTGATTCAAACTGAGCACACCTTATAATTTTTTCATAATAAATTTCTGTTTGCAGGAATAAATTTTTACAGCATTTTCATGCCACTTTCCATTTAAAAAATATGAAGTTTAGATTTATAAGAATTGCTGTAAACTATACAATGTAAACAATAAAATATATAAATATTTCATAATTAGAGCAGATGATACAATTTATTTATGTATTATATTTATATGTCATCCATCTCATTCTGCCAAGTGACAATCAAGAAAACTTGGATGCATTCATATACACAGGAATTCATATTTCTGTACTCTTTCCCAGTTGGGAGTCTACAAGGTGAGCACTACCATACAGAATGCCCACTGCCACAGCACATTTAAATGATAATCTTTCTACCAGTTTATCATGGAGTTTCAGCTACTAAATCTAACAATAAAGAACTTGCCAAGCTCTTCCAAACAGAATAATAAAACCAAAAGCAGCTTCCAGGCCCTCACCTGATTATGTTCCTCATGAGCAAGGAAAAGGCGTTCCTGGCAGAAGTGCAGAAATTGGTACCATAAATAGCAATCTAGGCAAATTGCCAAAGGGGAAAAAAAAGTCTATTGAAGAACATTCTTTTTTTTTTAACAAAGACATGATTACTTAGAGCCAGAAAAGGGCATATATAATACAGATATTAAGGCAGTATCAATGCCATGATAAATGTTACAAACAAACAAACAAAATTTGTACATGACTTTGGGGGATGTGAAGGGAAGAGAATAAGAAGAAAAATACACTGTACTCGCCTTGATCCCTTATCTTGTTTGTTAGCCCTGATCTTCTTCCCATCATGTCCCAGCCCCCCAACTCAGCTAGCTTTAAAAAGATCTTTATTTAATAACCCTGGCACCAAGGGGCTCCAACTACTCTATCAGGCCCCCAATTTATTCCTTCAGATGCCTCTCCCCTTATTCAGTTCTTGAAATTCACAAGAACTTCATGATTCACAATCAACTTCACAATAACAATCAATACAGAATAAATGTGAATGGGTAATTAGCATTTTCATCTAAAACCAGTACTAAGAATGATGAATAACTGCTACAGCATTGGCATGGCATCATCAGGACAAGTAAATGCACTACACAAATGATCAGGATGAGCATTTGGCTGCATTTGGCAGCCAAGTCTACTTTAAATGTTTTAATGAGTAATAAAGAATTTAAAGGAAAACTTGCAACTTTTGCCAAAGATATGACTAAGTATTTAGAACATTTCCCTTACTGTGCAGAGCATCTAGAAATCTGCAATAATGCCCTAAATAAGTCACAGATGCTTGAATTCCTCACCATAATGTATGCATTTCTATTCAAAAACTTGATGAACTTCTCCAGGCACCAGAAGCAGCATTTTAAACAGGTCAAAAGGAACTTGGCAAACATATTCTCAGAAGCTAATGGATTGCAAAACAGAACAGGAGAAAGTTCTTATTATTTTCTCTCTTACATTAGAGTCACACATTCCTCTGGTTTATCTATCTATCTATCTATCTATCTATCTATCTATCTATCTATCTATCTATCTATCTATCTATCTATCTATC
>NW_020769395.1:441195-452973 GCF_900518735.1 Pseudonaja textilis
ATCTATCTATCTATCTATCTATCTATCTATCTATCTATCTATCTATCCATCCACCCACCCACCCACCCACCCATCTACAGTGCAAAATTCTTATAGGTCTTAAGCTGCTACAGAATGCTACAACAAAGATCAAAATAAAAATTTAAAAAATCTAACACCCCACAAACCACAACAGCACCATCCCTTTGGGTAAGTTTACAAAAGAAATGCCTGAAAGTTTTTGTCAATAGAAAGGGTCAATACCTTTTAGTTTATGATCCAAGTACTCCAGAATGACTCGAATGACCTGGACAATGGCAAGAATTAGGGATCCAAAGGCCAGTGAACCTGTGTGATACCTGCAGGGAGAAAACAGCAGCACAGAAATTGGACTAGTGAAGGCTGCAACACACCTGTGCACTTTTTCTTAAAGAAAAGATAACATATTTCTTCACTGGAGTCTCTTCTGGCTGTGGGAATTACTGTGCTTAAGAGCAGTACTTATCAGGTCCAGAAAAGATTTATTTGTAGGAAGCCTTTGTAGGAGAGTTCTTTTGCAGAAGCTTCTTCAAATTTTCAGAAGTTTTTGAAACTACCTGTGATCATGTTGAGTCTGCTCTCACAAAGAAAACTGCAGCACTTTTCATCCAAGGGAATCTAATTGGCCTGAATAAGCCTAATATCAATTTCAGTTGTAATACTAGCATCTCAGAAATCAGCCTCTTTTCTAAATCACAAAGCAAAGAACACCTTGCCACCTCATCTTATCCAAATTGCAAAGAATTTTATACTAAACTCAGACCAATCTTTTTAGTAAATTTAGTGGTCCCTAATAACAATTTCCTATTCCTCCAAAAGGTAAACATTGTTGATATCCAGACAAATGGATCTTTTTTTCCTCTGCACCCCAGTCCCTTTACCTGAGTGCTCGACCAAAGGAGGAGAAGAGGGGAAATGCTGGCATATCATCAGGTTTTTTAAAAGCCCAGTAGTATGATGCAAAGGCTCCAGCAAGTGTGACTTGGCCCAAGGCAATGACAAAGTTAGCCAGCCAAAAGAACATGAAAATATTGAAAATCTGAAAGACGATGAGATACTTGTGGTAGGCAGTCTCACCACCATAGAAGGCAAAGCGACAACGTGCTCCTGGGCATAGCTTGGTGACGTTGGAAGTACTGAAGGTCTAAAAGAAGGAAGAAAATTGTTATTTGTTAAAGTTCCATTAAAATGTCTTACTTGAAAATAATGTTGCTTTTCTATTTTTTTTCTCTAAGTATATATGCAGACTTCCAAAAATCTGGGCAGAACAGACATTTTGCCTTGTGAATTGTGAAATTTGGCTTTCTAGAATGTCCAGAATGCATCAATTATTAATACATTATATGAGAAATTATTCCTTTTCTTTTGCCTTTCAAAAAGTAATTTAAAATAATGAACAAGGGCATAGAGCTAATTCTCCTATAAATTCATGTTTATACTTGCTAAAGGAAAACAGTGCATACTTGCTTATCTTTCCCTAAGTTATCTTTCCCTAAGTACAAACATAGTCTTTGAACATCCCATTTTCTGGAATAGGAGGGAAATCTGCTTGACTCAGACTCTTCAAAGCAAGGTGTCAACTGGACTGGAAGGAGTGAGCCTCATCTGAGGCCCTTGCAAGAAGATCTGTCACACATTTAGCAGGAAGTGGACTGCTATATTCTTGTGGTTTCTAAACAGCTTGAATGAAAATATTTTCACTAGTTAATTATTTTAAGTTCCTTACCTCTGGTTTGCAAGTTGTTCCAGCATATTGGCATTCTGTATCATTAAACACCTTGTAGACAGCTTCATTAGAGGTAGACAAGAAACTAGAAGCAGTCAAGGAACTTTTCATTATAGTAATAAAAATGCCACTTTTGCTTGCCTGAGATGAACATCTGAGAAGTTGGTTATTTGTTGTTATTGCAACCTATCCTCTTCATATTATTTCTTTCCCCAGGAAAGAAAGAAAAATTGAGGAAGGATACACAGCAGTACTAGCCCAGTAAGCAATGCAGAGACACACCAGAAAGAAAGTACACAGAGGAAACAAAAGTGATGTCATGATGTGTCCGATAGCCCTGCAACAGGGATGGGAAATGGGGAGAAAGAAAAAGCACATGATTCCATTCTAGTGACTTAGTATAGCCAGCCACAATAAAGCCTTGTTTGTTCTTTGGCTACATTAGGACTTGGTTTTACTTATATTCATCTATAGTATAGTATATCCATAGTTAACCTATGGTATATCCAGGATAGTTAACAGTTTCTATTCAAGGAGTATATATTGTATCTGCATACTTTTAACTCTTCTGGAAGAAATGAATAAAAAGAATGTTTTATACAGTATTTGAGATAGACAATCAGTTTGTTCCTTTGCAAAAAGAGAGAATTATTCTCAATTTAGAGTTTTCTCTTTTGTTTGTTGATGCTGTACAGATCTACACGATTTTCCAATGGGAATAGAGTTAGACAAGAATAGCAAGCCAATTCTTGAGAACTATAAAACTGAGGGGATGGTTGTGGATGACATTTCCAAGAATAGAAGAGTCCAAGTTAGCCTCACCTGCTAGCTTCCTTGATCAGTGCAATGGCAATGAGGATTCTCTTGCGCAAGAAGATAAGCAGTAGGATGATGATAACTTCCATAATGCATAGGATGATCACTGGATCAAAAAAAAAAAGAGGGAATGACATGATTCCTGTCCTGTACAGCATTTACTGAGCAAGATAAAAACACAAACTAGAAAAATTCTTAGAACTATTCAGAATACACTTTTATCTGTCTGAAAGTTTGAAGAGATCTCCAATTTTTAAATAGCTTCTAGGACTGCTCAATAAAAAGGCCATGTCACTAAGTAGTATACTCGAAAAGGAACTCACTGAAAGCTAACCAAGTTTGTTTCAGATGGAGATAGACACGAAAATCTGTCTGGAATCCAAGTTCCATCAAGGAGACATCAGAACCAGTCTGTCCTTTCAGATGAGCATATTCCATATAACAATGAAATATCCCTGGAAGACAAAATCAGGAGTTGGAAAAGCCAGAGAAAAGGTTTTGCGAAAGGTTTAACATTCTCATTACTTTATACCTATAGTATTGCAGCCTAAATGTGGAGCGGTGATTAAAGATACAGAAAGCAAATTCACATAGACATAGTATATAAAGGCTTAGCAGAATTTTCCCCAATCTGACATTTTCAGATATGTTATGTTACAACTCTCAGAATTCTCCACCAGTACAACTGAAGACTTATCTGTAGAATCAGCCATGGGTACCTCATTAATGTATAGTCTTCTAGATACTGTTAACTCCAGCCTCCAGCAGCTCATCATGGTTAGCTCACAATTATGATGATTTGGAATATTTTAGAAGTCTATATTTGGAAGTCTACATACTATCCACCTCTAAACTAAATCTCCAGATTGAGAATGAGAATTTCTAGTAGACTTTTGCCATAACCCATCAGTCAAGACTTGATTTAACTCACCATATCCAAGCACCAGGATCACCAGTACAATCATCACCCAAATCATGATCCCTGCCAGGAATCGGAGCAGAACAATAAATACAAGGCTGACTACCATGGAAATCACGAGGCCTCTGCATATGGAAGACAAAAAGTCTTGAAATAGTTCTTGCATTGAAAACTAAATATCATATTTAAAAGAAGAAAAGGTACCCAAGAAATGTAAGCTCAGGGGAATATTATATTTTCATCATAGATTTTTAACATGAACTTCTTTGTTCCATGTTTCTTTGTCTTATATTTACATAAATATATATGGAATAATTATTAATTTCTTCTGTAACTTCTCATTTGCTACATTACCATGCAGATATTTACAATTATAACTGATATAATTAATTGATTCTATGAATCAATTAATAAAATAGCTACAGTCATTCCTAATGCTAAACCAGGATTTTTAAACGCATGATTTGTTGAATAAACTACAGTAGTTGAATAAACTACAGTAGTCTGATTTACACATCCCAAATAAATGAAATCCCAAATAAATTAAAACATTTGGTTGTGAAACAAGCCAATATGGATGGATATGGATAAACAATGTAAATTATGTAAAACAAATGAATGTTCATTGCAGAATGCTCCCCTAAATCGAGGGAATGAACAAATAGGCAGGCAAGGGAGCATTACTTCAGCTAGAGCAAAGACAGAGTGCCAAGACTGCTAGTATAATAAGTTAAATTTTTGGATACAGGCCAAAGAAACCCAAGCCCAAAATCTTGCTTGATAATTGGCTTACTGAGTGGCTTTGGGCCAGTTGTTATCTCAGGTCAATCCTCCCTTGTAAGGTTGATATGGATTAAATTAAGGAAGATCCTCATATAAACCACCTCAAGTTTATACATTTTCTAATTTCTCCAATGTTCTGTTTTTGGGATAGTTTGGCCCCAAATTCATTCTATAGATGACAGTAACTGGGCTATTCAGTCCTATGCTTACATTATTATCCAGTACCAGGAAACGGTGTAATCTTCAAAGATTTTCATAGCTACTTGTCTTGTCTCCAGAAGAACATTTGCCTTTCTGTAATTAAAAGCAGCATAAAGTGAAAATAACAGAAGGAAAGAATGTGCATTTTCTATAAATGTGTAAATCTATCTTTAGAATGTACGAAAGCGCCTATGAGCACCTATTTTTATATTGATAAAGCACACATTTTTACCCAAGGCTTGTGGGGCTTTGAAAGTTGCTCCCAACTGTCTCTGCATTCACAGAAAACAGAACTGCAATCAAGCCTTTACAAACAGGCATTAGGTTCATGCTCCTATATGCTCCGAAGTATCTTTTGGTGACCAAATGAAGAGCACTGATGATCCTTAGAAGCTATTGTGACATAGGCAAAGCTGTTACAGAACAAGTATCGGTTTAATATAGGCTGCTGAAAATGGAAGAAAGGATGTCCAATCTATACCAAGATATCCTCTTTCACCTGCTCTTACTGTATCTGTTTATCAACCACAGGTAAAGATAAAGGTTCCCCTCACACATACATTCTAGTTGTTTCTGGCTCTAGGGGGCGGTGCTCATCTCTGTTACAAAGCCAAAAAGCCATCGCTGTCCAAAGGTGTCTCCATGGTCATGTGGCTGGCATGACTAAACACCAAAAGTGCATGGAACGCTGTTACCTTCCCACCAAAGTGGTCCCTATTTTTCTACTTACATTTTAACATGCTTTCGAACTGTTAGGATGGCAGAAGCTGGGACAAGTAATGGGAACTCATTCCATTAGGCGGTGCTAGGGATTCGAACCGCCAAACTGCCAATCATTTTTTATCAACAAGCTCAGTGTCTTAGCTGCTGAGCCACCATGTCCCTCATGTTTATCAGCCATATTGAACTTAATTCTTACAAACAGAGAATAAGTAATAAAGGGTGTTGAAACCTCAGGAATCTTGGGTGAGAGTGACTATGTCATACTAGAATTCAACATAACGCAAACACAAGTAATAGAACACAATGACACCAGAGTCCTAGATTTTCAAGGAGCTGATTTAACAAACTCAGAGAGAACTTGGGAAATATTTCTTGGATGAAAATCCTTAAGGAGAAAAGAACTCAAGAAGCTTGGGAAATTCTGAAAAATATAAAAGCCCAGACCAGCACAATACTGGTGAAAAAGAAAAACAAGAAATCCAAGAAGAAACCAGAATGGCTGCACAAAAATCTCTCTGACAAATTGAAAGACAAAAAGGACAGGTACAAAATATGGAAAGAGGGACACACAAATAAGGCAGAATATCAGCAGATAGCCAGAATCTGCAAAGACGAAGTCAGGAAAGCAAAGGCTCAGAATGAACAAAGACTTGCAACAAAAGTCAAAAATAAAAGTTTCTTCCAGCATATAAATAACAAGAAAAAAATAAAGAAAATAGTCGGTTAATTAGAGAGAAGATGGCAAGCAAGTAACAGACAACAGAGAGAAAGCAGAGCTGCTTAACTCATTCTTTGTTTCAATCTTCATGCAAAAAGAAACAGTAGTCCAACCTACCAAAAACATAACTGTAAAAGACAGACTAAAAATAAAAGCTTATTTTTCTTAAAATAAGCCAAAAAAAGTTTCATCTTGAATACAAATCACTGGGACTTGATGGATTACATCCCAGAGTTCTAAACAGTGATGGGATTCAATTTTTTTTACTACTGATTCTGTGGGTGTGGCTTATTTGGTGGGTGTGGCTTGGTGGTCCTGTGATTGGGTGGGTGTTGGGGTGGGATTCTACCGGTTCGAACTGGTTCAATAGAACCGATTGTTATGATTCTGCGCAGTTCAGAGAACTGGTAAATTGTGCCCCTGGCTGGCACCGCCCCTTCCTGCCCACTCACTTGCCCCACTCAGGCATTCCTCATCTCACTTGCCATTGCTAACCTGCCTTCACCCGCCATTGCTGCCTGCTTTCCACCACGGCCCTGATCTCCCTGGGTGAGTGAGCCTACAAACAAGCCCCAGTCGAGTCGACTCCTGGGCCAGCCTAGGCTGCTGTGCTGTCCCTCCCCCCTGTCCCCAGGCTTGCCTGGTTTGCTTCGCCATGACCTAGCTAGCTGGCTGCACCCCCCCACTTCAAGGCCATGGCCACACTGCCCAGGAGAGAATGTTCCCTTTCTCCCCCCGGTGTTGCTGGATCCAGCTGGGGGAACGCTCTGGTGTGCTCTGCCGCCGCCGCCACCAAAGCTGCCCAAGGAAATTCCCCACCACCGGCACATTTCCAGGATGCACTGCCACCTCTCTCTCCCGCTCTCCCCCTCTTCCCCTCCTCTGTGTCTCCCTCAAAGCTGCGGCTGAGCCAAGCCAGTAAGCTCTCCTTGGCGCTCTTCGCTACTTCTTTCATTTCTTCGTTTTGGAATCCAGACTGGTTCACAACAATCGCCAGTCGCGGTGGAAGTGTCCCTTTGGGAGACCCTTCTCCTCCTCTTGTGACTGGCAGCTGTGATGGGATGGGGCCTGGGGGGTGCACACACACAGGGAGACGCTCCTCAAGTGAGTGCCAAAGCACAGAACACCCAGGTGCGGAGCAGGCAGCTGCTCGCTTGAGGACTGTCCCCACGTGTGTGCAACCCCCCTGCCCCACCACAGCCGTTGGTCACAAGAGGAGGAAGAGGAGGAGAAGGATCACTGTTCAGCCAGTCTAGATTCCAAAAAGAAGAAATGAAAAGAAGTAGCAAAGAACACCAAGGAGAGCTTGCTGGCTTCGTCCAGCCATGTCTTTGAGACACACATGCACACACAAACACACAGAGAGAGACACGGAGAGAGGGGAAGATAGGGAGAGAGACACAGAGAGAGACACACACAGAGAGATGGTGGGGGGAGAGAGCCATAGAGAGACACAGAGAGAGGAGGGAAGCAAGAGGGGGGAAGACCAAGAGAGAGAGAGAGAAGAAAGAAAAAAGAGAAAGGAAGCGAAAGGAAGAAAAGGGATGGACAAAGACAGGGAGAGATGGGACAAAGAAGGAAAGAGAGGGAGAGAGGGAGGAGAAAGTGAATGAGATATATGGATGGATCGATACATAGACGGAGGGAGGGAGGAAGAGAGAAAAAAGGAGAGGAAGGAAGGACACAAATCCTGGCTTCAGAAGACTCTGAAATAGCATAGCAATCTAGGGCTGGAAGGGATCTCGGAGGTCATCTTCTAGTCCAACCCCCTGCTCCAGCAGGAGATCCTTACAAAATCATAGAATAGCAGGGTTAGAAGGGTGTGTGTGTGTGTGTGTGTGTGTGAGAGAGAGAGAGAGAGAGAGAGAGAGAGAGAATAGCAAGAAAGAGGAAGGGAGAGAAAGAGAAAGAAAGAAAAAGAAATAGGAAGGAAGGAAGAAAGAAAGAAAAGAAATAGGAAGGGGGAAAGAGAGAAAACTCTGCTATTATTTTTAATTGTACCATTTTTTATCATATATTAATATTTTGCACTGTCCCTACACCTAGAGTGATTTTACTGCCTTTCTTTTACCCAGATATTTTTCAGAGTTTACATGTCTATAGTCCAGAGCATATATACATATGTGTTTAACAGAGTTGAAAGGGATATGGAGGTCTTCTAGTCCAACCCCCTGCTCACGCAGGAAAACTGAGGATGCCAAACTCTGAGTAGAGGTTTTGGAAAAGGTGTCAGAATAACAGAATAACACTTAGAAGGGACCCTGGGGGGGAACCCTATACCATTCAGAGAAATGGCTGTCCAGTCTTTTCATAAAACCTTCAATGTTGGAGCATCCAGAACTTCTGGTGGCAAGCAGTTCCACTGGTCAATTGTTCTCACTGTCAGGAAGTTTCTCCTTAGTCTTAGTTTGCTTCTCTCTTTGTTCATCCATTGCTTCTTGTTTGCCTTCTGGTGCTTTGGAAAACACATTGCCCCCCCTCTTTCTGGCAGCCCTTTAAAAGCCTGTTGCCTATCACACTCTTGAGCAAAGCATGTGAGCCATTTCCTCCTTTCAGTGGTCTATGAAAGTACATCTATAGTACGTAGATAATAAAGTCAAAAAATGGTGAACATTTTTACAGAACTATAAAGTTGAGGCTGGGTGTGACAAAGAATGGCTGGGGGGGAGGGGCGAGGCACCCCTTGATGTGAGAGACATTGAGTTGGTCACGCCCACACAGTCACATGACCACACCCAGCCAGTCATTTGACCACCAAGCCATGCCCAGCCAGTAAGCCACACCTATAAATTAAGCCATGCCCACAGAACCAGTTAAGAAATTTGAATCCCACCCCTGGTGGGTGTGGCTTGGTAGTCATGTAACTGGGTAGATGTGTCTTGGTCATGTGACTGTGTCGGCATGGCCAACTTGACGTCACTCATGTCAAGGGGTGCCTTGCCTGGCTTCAAAGAAATACAATTTCCCTCTCTATTTATTTACTATTACTGAACATCCAAAATACACTATGTAATCCTATGTACATATGCCATATGCGTACATACATATTACACAGTATAGTGTGTGTAAAGGCACACATAAAAATACATTATCTACTACATATACTGTATGTGCATGTACAGAGAGCGAGAGCGAGAGAGAGAGCGTTCTTCTAAAAACTATACACATTCAACCTCATTGTGTTTGGAAAAATACATAGTCCACTTTCTGCTACACATTTAACTATAACTTCTGTACATTAGAACATTACACACACCTTCAGATTTATTTCCCTAGTCTGCACTTGACCATTAGACCCAGGAGATATCATGGATTGAGTAAAATGTGGTGAAACTCACTTAACAATGCTCTTGCTTAGCAACCAAAATTTTGGGCTCAATTGTGGTTATAAGTGAAGAACTATCTCTGCCTTCCTCTGCATGGCAGCCTTGTCCTAGTAAACTCCTCTGCCAATTTTCCTCTCTGTTAGAGGCACCAAAATAATCCAGATTCCAGATGATATAAGGTCTCCTGCTGGAGCAGAGGGTTGGACTAGATGGCCTCCAAGGTTCTTTCTAACTGCTATTCTATGATTCTTTAAGGATCTCCTCCTGGAGCAGGGGGTTGGACTAGAACAGGGGTCTTCAAACTTGACAGCTTTAAGACTTGTGGACTTCAACTCCCAGAATTCTTCCTCCAATCATGTTAGCTCAGGAAATATGGGAGTTGAAGTCCACAAGTCTTAAAAGCTCTCAAATTTGAAGACCCTTGGACTAGAAGATGACCTCCGAGTTCCCTTCCAGCCCTAGATTGCTGTGCTCTTTCAGAATCTTCTGAAGCCAGGGTTTGTGTCCTTCCTTCCTCTCCTTTTTTTCTCTCTCCCTCCCTCCTTCCATGTATCTATCTATCCATCCATCAATTCAGCCATATATCTCATTCACTTTCTCCCCCCCTCCCTCTTTCTCTCCCTTCCTTCCATCTCATCTTTCTTTGTCTATCCCTTTTCTTTCTCTCTTTTTCTTTCTTTCCCTTTTCTCTTTCTTTTCTTTCTTCTTTCTTCTCTTTCTCTCCCTCTCCCTTTCTTTCTCTCTCTCTTTCTCTCTCTGTCTCTTTCCCTCCCTCCCTCTTTCTCTCCTTCTCTGTTTCCCTCTCTCTCTTTTCCTCTCTTTCTATCCCTTCCCTTCCTCCTTCCCTCTCTGCTTCTAAAGCTAGGAGAGGAGACCCACCTGAAATAAACACACACACACATGCTTCCAAGTGCCCAGCAGTGTAGCTCATAACGAGGGTTCTTCCTGGCCAGTATCTGGTCCCGCATTGAACAAAAAAGCTGGCAGGCAAGGCTTCCAGGTCCAACAAATGGGCTGTAGGCGGGACTTCCTCCCCGCCTGCTTTTGGGGCTGGGAAATTCAAGCGAGGCATGTGCTGCAGCCTCGCCCCCCACCCCCACCAGCAGCTCTGGGCTAGGCAGCTTTCCTGACTGCCTGAAACCTAACCTTCCTTCCTCTGCACTGAAAAAAACACGTGGCAGCTATAGGCTTCTTACAGCAGCTTTGTTCCACTTCTCCAATGCACCACCACCACAGCATTCTGGCCATGCAGGTCCACCCCACAGAGCCCGCTTAAAGCAAGCCCAAGCGGAGTGATGCAGAACTCCAAAAGAGGCAGCTGGAGACTGAAAAAGAGTTGCCTTTTTCAGTGCAACCGCCCAGCTGCTCCCCTCCTTCTCTGCCTGTATGGCCGAGGAGGACGACAGCAGTAGCCAGGCTGGGGCAGGCTTCTTGCACTGTGAAAGAGGTGGCTGGAGGAGACTCTTTTTTGGTCTGCAGCTGCCCCTTTTTCAGTGCAACTGGACGGCTGCTTCCCTCCTTCTCTGCCTGTTTGTTCTGTATGGCCGAGGAGGAGGAGAGCAGTCAGCTGGTTGGGGCAGGCTTCTTGCACTGAAAAAGGGGCAGCTGGTCACCTGCTGGCTGGCCGGGCTGGGCTGGGAGAGGCATGTCAGCCAGGAGAAGGAAGAAAGTGTGCTCTGGGAGGGCAGGTAGGTGGGCAGATGTCCCAGGACTGCTGCACCATGGCCACCACATGGTAGGCAAAGCTAGGAGAGTGACTGGGGCAAGTGAGTAACTTGGCGACCAAGTTGGGGGCGTGGCCAGCCAGGGGTCACCCCCGGTTCGGTGACCCATGCCAAATCGCCTGAACTGGTGCGAATCTGTTGAATACCACCTGTGGTTCTGAAGAAGCTGGCAGATATCATCTCAGAACCACTGTATCACATTTTTCAAAAATCCTGGAGCACTGGGAAACTACCAGAGGACTGGAAAAGAGCTGATGTGGTTCCCATCTTCAAAAAAGGAGAAAAACCTGACCCAGGAAACTACAGACCAATCAGCATCAATACCTGGGAAGATATGGAAAAGATAATAAAAAAACAGATCTGCCAACATCTAGAAACGAGTAAAGTAATATCTAGAAGTCAGCACGGGTTTGTTAAAAACAGATCATGCCAAACCAATTTTATTTCATTTTTCAACATAGTGACTAAATTTAGTAGGCCTGCAAAATACTGTGGACATAATATACTTAGACTTCAGCAAGGCATTCGACAAAATAGACCAGCGGTCATCAACCAGTGGTCTGTGGCCCACTGGTGGGCCATGAGAAAATTTTGGTGGGCCACAGAGAAATCTAACCCCCAAAGCATCCCCCAAAGCAATTAATCCAGGCTGTGCAGACACACAAGGCTGCGCTGCCCACATGGCCCATGGGAACCCTCCCTGCCCACTCACTCCTTACCCAGCAAACATGCCTGCTAAATTGCTATTTTTCCTTTTTCCCCCCTGACCATTGTTGCATTTCGAAGGAAGGAGAGGCTTAGACCAGGGCATGCAATTAACAAGT
>NW_020769395.1:459095-498394 GCF_900518735.1 Pseudonaja textilis
TATATATATATATATATATATATATATATATATATATATATATATGTATGTATGTATGTATGTATGTATGTATGTATGTATATATATGTATGTATATGTATGTTTTCTGAGGTTCTCGTGGGTATTTGTATGTGGATCTTTGGTTATTCGGGTTTTCTCCCGCGTAAGATTGGCAGTATCTAGGCAACATTTCGATGAAGTCTCATTCATCATCTTCAGGCTTCTGTCTTTGGCTCTGTGCTTCTCAGAGTGATGTGGGCTTGCAGCTGCTTCTTCCTTTTAACTGCTAGTGGGGGTGTGACTTGATTGGGTGGGGGCTTGGCTGTGTTCTGATTGGGTGGGGGTGTGTTCTCATTGGTAGGGGTTTTGGCTGTGTTCTGATTGGGTGGGGGTTTGGCCGTGTTCTGATTGGCTGGAGGCATGTTCTGTTCAGGTGGGGGCTTGGTTGTGCTCAGGTTAGTCTTAGTTGCTGGGGGATTTGAGTTGGTGAGCTGTGATCTTGCCGTTTGGCTTCGAGTTCGTGGTCGTGCTGCATCTTCATAGTGGGTGTCGGTTTGCTTCATGTATGGCTCGGAGGGGTTTGAAGTGGGTAGTGATGCAGCTGCAGTGCGGCTTCTGGTCCGTGGTCGTGTCTCATCTTCTGAGTGTGTGTGAGTCTGTTTTCTACGTGGAAGTGTGGTGGTGGCATCTTGTGTGGCTCTCATGGGTGTGGGTCTGGTGTCATTCTTCATGTTAGGTACTCGTCTGTTCGTGAGGGCGGGTTTCCAAATGGCTGGTAGGCGGGAGGTGTCATCTCGTTTATTCATGCTGTGTGGGCGTTTTTCTATCTCTATGGCTTCTCTGATTATTCTGCTGTTGAAGTGTTCGGTTTTGGCGATAGTTCTGGTATTTTTAAAGTCAATCTCATGTCCTGTGGCTTTGAGGTGTTGGACCAGGGAAGAGGTCGTTTCTTCTTTTTTGATTGAGTTCTTATGTTCTTCAATGCGTGCACTTATTCTCCTGTTAGTTTGTCCAATGTATGTGATGGGGCAGGCAGTGCAAGGGATTTCGTATACTCCTTGGTTTTCTAATTTGATCTTGTCTTTGGGGTTTCTTAGGATGGTGGATATTTTTCTGTTTGTGCAGAATGCTGTTTTAATGTTGTGTTTTTGGAGGATCTTGCTGATTTTGTCTGTAGTGCCTTTTATATATGGGAGGAGGGCTTTGCCGTTCTCTTGTTCTCTGTCTTGGATTTTGGTTGGGGTTTCTTTTTGGATTAGGTGGGTAATCTTCTTTCTTTGGAATCCATTGGCTGTTAGTACGTTGGTGAGAGTGTGTAGTTCGGTTTTTTGGTGTTGTTCATCGGCTAAGCATTTTGTTCTGGAGATGAGTGTCTTGGCTACGGAATTGATCTGTGCTGGGTGGTGGTGTGAGAGTGCATGTAGATAGCGGTTAGTATGTGTTTTCTTCTGGTAGATGGTGTGTCCTAGGGAGCCATCGGATCTTTTGTATACCAAGACATCTAGGAAGGGAAGTTGATTGTTGGCTTCTGTTTCCATGGTGAATTGTATTTTGGGGTGTAGGCTGTTGAGGTATGTGAGGAAGTTGTTCAGTTTTTCTTTCCCGTGTGGCCAGATTATGAAGGTGTCATCTACGTATCTGAGCCAGAGTTTGGGTTTGTGGTTGTATTTTTCTAGAGCTTGTGTTTCAAAGTGTTCCATGTAGAGGTTTGCGATGACAGGTGAGAGGGGTGATCCCATGGGTGCTCCTTCTATTTGTTTGTATTTTTGTCCATTGTAGGTGAAGTATGTATTGGATAGGCAGTGGTTGGTTAGATCTAGGATGTACTTGGGGGGGTTGTATTTGTTTTGGATGGCTGTCAAGGCTTCTTTTATTGGCACTTGGGTGAAGAGGGATATGACATCGAAGCTCACTAATAGGTCGCTGGGTTGTAAGTTTTGTTTCTTTATGATCTCGATGAACTGGAATGAGTTTCTTATGTGTGAGTTGATGGATTCTGCATAGGGCTGTAGTTGTTTGGCGAGAAATTTGGCTAGGTTTTGTAGAGGTGAGCCTATGGAGCTGACTATTGGTCTGAGTGGGGTTCCTTCTTTGTGTATCTTGGGGAGACCATACAGCTTAGGGCATCTGGATGATTTCTCTCTGGGTATGATTCTTTGCTGGATTTCTTCACTGATGGGGGAGGCTTTTATTTTGGATCTGGTGGTTTTTTCTAGGTAGGTGGTGGGGTCTGTCTTTAGGGGTTTGTATGTGGGGTCTTGGAGTAGGTTGGTTAACTTGGTTTGGTAGTCAGATGTGTTCATAACCACTGTCGCGTTGCCCTTGTCTGCTGGTAGGATTATTATGCTGGTGTCTTCTTTCAAGTTAAGTAGTGCAGTTTGTTCTTCTTTGGATAAGTTGCTTTTGGGTGGTTTGCTAGTGCAGAGGATGTTGGTGATTTCAAGTCTGATTCTGTTAGCATCATCAGGGTTGGTTTTAGTCAGGCTGGTTTCAACTCCGCATATGATGGTTTCTGTGGGGATGTGTTTGGGAGCGACAGCAAAGTTGAATCCTTTTGAAAGGACCTTGGTTTCGGCTTCGGTGAGGATCTTGTCTGAGATGTTGTGCACTGTTTGTTTCATGTGTGGCTGTGAGGGGGAAGGGGTTGGTTTCTGGCATTGTTGTAGTTTTCTGAGTTTGTTGGTGTGTGTGTCTGTCTTGAGGGTGGTCTGTGTTTCGGCTCTCCAGACAGCAAGTTGTTTGGATTTGTCCCAGAGTAAGGGGTGAATCCAGACCATTCTGATACACAGTCAAAGTCTTTTTGAAAGGTAGTAGTATTGTCTGTGGTGTTGAATAGCTTTACATCATCAGTGAAAAGAATGCAGTTGCTCTTAATATGATCACAGAGGTCATTTATGTAGAGTATGAAGAGAGTTGGTTTCATGTGCGGTTTCAATCCGTGCTCACTGCTGGAGCGCCCCGAGCCAGCTGGATTTGGGGCAAAAGCCACCCCATAGAGGTAGTGAAGAGGGGGGAGACTGCCAGCAGGGTTGAGGAGAACTGCACCTCTCCTCCTCAGCTGGCCATTACTCCCTTTCCCGAAGGCAGTTGCAGTGGTGGTCAGAAATGGCCACCTCAAAGAACTCAACTGGAAAAGATTGTGCAGGACAAAGATAAGAAGAAAAAGTTTTGACCGACCGGGTTGAACTGAAAAAGTGATAACATAAGGTACCCTGGAATTTAAACTATAAAGAATAACTTGTTCCCACAGAAGATTTTTGAAGCGGTGAAGGAGAGAGGGAAGTTAAGACACTTAAGTAAGAAATTGATAATTCACTTTGACATTAATAGGCATTTAAGTGAAAATAAAATGTCAAAGGGAAAATAAAGACTTTTGGACATTTAAAAACTTTTAAAAGAAGGAAAGGAGAGAAAAAAATAAAAGGGTGGGATCTGTTAAAATGGAGGAGACCACCTGGAAGTAAAAGGAATTAACAGTGAAACTTTAACAAGATTCCTAAAAGATACATTCTAACTGAAACTTTGTAACAAGATAAATAGAGCCCCAGGAAGAGAAAGTGGAAAAAAGAAACAAGAAGAAACAGCCTTGGATTATTTGGATTATTTGGTGATTTTTGGATTTTTGGTTATTGGATTTAGATGATTAAAATCAATTGGGTGGTTGTTTAAAAGCATTTAAAATGGCATCACTCTTGGAAGAACTGAAAATGGAAGTTAAAAAACAGAAAGATGCACAAGAAGGAAGAGGTTTTTTTGGCTTCGTATTTCAATTCTTAGAAATGGAGATTTTGAACTATGAGAAACAACAAGAAATGCTCCCAGAACAAGAAGGGCGGGACAAAGAAGAAGCCATTTTTTAATGACCAAGTAACTCTATGTGGGGGGAAAAAAGGAAAGGGGGGAAAGAGAGTGAAAAATTTAAGATTTGAAAAAACAACCCAAAAAAGAATAGTTTGAAAAGCAATTACAATATTAGGAAGAAACGGAAGAGAGGATTACAGAAGAGAGAATTAGAATTAGAGAGACAAGGGGTTAAAAAGGGGACGGAGAAGAAGAGGGGGAAGAAAGAAAGGAAAAGAAGTTATAAAGGATAGAAACAGGATATAGAGATACAGGGGAAATATACAAGGATTAAAGGTATAAGCCTATTTAGAAGACATAGAGACAATGGGTGAAAATTTAATTGAAAGAGAGGATTCTGCAAGGGTACATAAGGCAGCATTGTTATATTAGAAATAGAAATGAACTTAGAAAATATGAAACAAGTGTGATTAAAGTGATAAATAAAATACTTATTGTAATATAATGGAATGTTTATTAATAAATAAATGAAATAAAGAGAATGAGAGAATGAAATTAGGAAAGGATGGGAACATTTTAATTGTTATTAATGATTTATAAAAATTTAAGTGAAGAGAAATATGAAAGAAATATGAAAAAAATATATGAAAATATTGTAAGTGTTCCTAAGGAAGTATATTTAATTGAAAAGAAATGTTAAAGAGGTTAATCAATATTAATGTAAGATTGTAATTAACATTAATGCTTGAGCTGAATTGGAATTGAATAAGTGTTTTATATAGTATTGTTATATACACTGCTCAAAAAAAAATAAAGGGAACACTTAAACAACACAATGTAACTCCAAGTCAATCACACTTCTGTGAAATCAAACTGTCCACTTAGGTAGCAACACTGATCGACAATCAATTTCACATGCTGTTGTGCAAATGGAATAGACAACAGGTGGAAAGCATAGGCAGTTAGCAAGACATCCCCAATAAAGAAGTGGTTCTGCAGGTGGTGACCACAGACCACTTCTCAGTTCCTATGCTTTCTGGCTGATGGTTTGGTCACTTTTGAATGCTGGCGGTGCTTTCACTCTAGTGGTAGCATGAGACGGAGTCTACAACCCACACAAGTGGCTCCGGTAGTGCAGCTCATCCAGGATGGCACATCAATGTGAGCTGTGGTAAGGTCTGCTGTGTCTGTCAGCATAGTGTCCAGAGCATGGAGGTGCTACCAGGAGACAAGCCAGTACATCAGATGTGGAGGAGGCTGTAGGAGGGCAACAACCCAGCATCAGGACCGCTACCTCTGCCTTTGTGCAAGGAGGGACAGGAGGAGCACTGCCAGAGCCCTGCAAAATGACCTCCAGCGGGTCACTCACAACTCACAATAAAATAGCACTGTTCCAATATTTGAGGGGCTCCTACAAAAATGAGGGAGTCTGTCTGTTTTCCAAAGCACCAAAAGGCACAAGAAACAATGGATGGAAACTAACCAAAGAGAAAAGCAACCTAGGATTAAGGAGAAATTTCCTAAGGGTGAGACCAATCAACCAATGGAATATCTTGCCTTCAGAAGTTGTTGGTGCTCCATCTGTCAAGCATCCAAGTAACGTGTCTCAAAAAATAAAGTCCAAGGTATCTATCTTCCTTTTCAAATCCATTTATTAGGAACACATTAAATTGACAAGGAGTTAGTATAATTCTGACTCTGAACCTGATCCAGAATTACACCCAATAAAAGCAAAAATGTGAAACTTCCCCCCCCCCCAAGTCATAATCTCCAATCAATTCTCAGTCCAACAGTCCAGTGACTCCAAACTCCACCTTCAGCCAGCTGCAGGCATTTGATCTATTCCCATGGGAAAGGAATGCCACCTAGACATAACATTCCCTCCTTATCTTTACAACCCCCCCCCCCTTTCAACAGTTAGAAAATGATGAACCTGAATTACCGTGTTTCTCATATAATAAGGCTGGGTCTTATTTTTTTTTTGAGCCCCGGAAAGATGGCTAGGCCATCTTTTCAGGAGTGACTTAATTTCCCGCCCCCTGCATCTTAGGGCGGCTTGGATGTTGACCTCTGCATTGGTGGGGCACTTTGTATCAGGGTCAACGCAGGCAGCACCATATCCGGGTGTGCAACAAAAGTACTTCCTAACAGCAAGCCCCCTCCGCCATTTCCCCCCCATTTTGCATGTTTTAATATAGGCCTTAATTTGGGGGGGAGGGGCTTAATTTCATTTCATGCCTATAAAACATGCTGGGACTTCCTATTGGGGGAGGCCATATTGTTGGAGACACGGTATTATTAAATCCAGTTACTACAAACCTAAAACTTAATAGAAAAGAAAAGAAAACAAAGGCTAATATAAAATATGTCATCTTCAGGGTCAACAGGCTGTCCCCCCTTCAAGTGAAAATAACTTCCTACAAAGACACAATGATAAGATCAATTAAACTCTAACCTCCCCTGCCACCTTCATGTATCCACTTCGGTTTATGAGGATTTTTCTCATGGAACCTTTTAATCAGTCTATCGGCATTCACTTCCAGCTTTTTACCCAGGTTGGCTCTGAAATAGGATATCACTTCCAATGCATTAAATACTGTAATTGACCCCAATAGATTCAGGAATCTAAAACTTGTTTAACCTCATAAGGTTCACGACCCGCAATCAGTAAATGGTTTTGGTGGGGCCCGATCTACTGGCCTAAGGGAAGAACTGACAGCCGGCTTTAACAAGCTGCAATGGAAAACCAGATGTACTTTCCCTAACAGGCGAGGGAGCTTGTAACTGGATTTACTATCTTAATGATTTTAAAAGGACCCAAAAACTTTGGTCCCAACTTTCTAGAAGGCCATTGCAATTTCAAATATTTCATAGACAGATAAACTCTATCCCTACTCTAATTTGTAGCTGCTGGGAACGATGTTTGTCATCTTGCATTTTGTTGATTTTTTTTTTTTGGTAAAAATTTTTATTTGGGTTTTCACAAAACATAATACAAATAAAACATCTTTTTTTGAGAATAGCATGATCCTGGGCTATTACTTCTCCATACAGAATATTCATCTTTGTATTCTATACCATATCTTATTACTATTTTAGCATTTTCTCAGTGATTTTTCCCTTCCCTTAGTTTTCTCAACCTTGTTTTTAATTATCTCATTCCTTTCTAAATTCAATTATATATCTTTTTCTAAGTTTCAATATCTTTCAAATCATTATATTTATATATTTATCTGTCCTGTTTCAATTTCATATTTTCTTTTCTCATTAAACAAGTTTTCCCCTGTAGTTACTGATTGGAGTATGACACCTTTGTATCTTTTAATTTTTGTCCATTCAAATGTTATTTAAACTTCAATTTATGCCTTTACAATTATAGCATTCAATATCTAACCTCTATTTTATAACACATAACTTTTACCAATCGAATTCTGCTTGGTACATTCTTAAAATACACACTAAGTTCTTAAAGAGAAAATATGTACACTGCTCAAAAAATAAAGGGAACACAAAAATAAGACACCCTAGATCTGAATGAATGAAATATTCTTATTAAATACTTTGTTCATTACATAGTTGAATGTGCTGACAACAAAATCACACAAAAATTACCAACGGAAATCAAATTTAGCAACCCATGGAGGTCTGGATTTGGAGTTACACTCAAAATTAAAGTGGAAAAAAACACTACAGGCTGATCCAACTTTGATATAATGTCCTTAAAGCAAGTCAAAATGAGGCTCAGTAGTGTGTGTGGCCTCCATGTGCCTGTATGACCCCCCTACAATGCCTGGGCATGCTCCTGATGAGGTGGTGGATGGTCTCCTGAGGGATCTCCTCCCACACCTGGACTAAAGCATCCCACAACTCCTGGACGTGACATTGGTGGATGGAGCGAGACATGATGTCCCAGATGTGCTCAATTGGATTCAGGTTACCCGCAAAGTAACTTGGTATGCCCATTTAACACCATTACTTGGCCCCATGCACTGGCTCCCGATAATCTTTCAGATGCAATTCCCATGCTTATAGATCTATAAAATCCTTTGTGACATGGATCAGGCTATTTGGAGAGATTTTGTCTCCATTTATCTCTGCCAGGCCCATGAAATCCAGCAGAGTGGGCATGCTTCAAGTCCCTTCCATGAAAGAGTAGGATCTAGATGCCTGTAACATTTAGATGTTAACAGTGCCTGCCCTGTGAAATAACATAACCCACAAAGTTTGGATGTTTCTCATCTGTCTGTCCCTCTGTATGGCCATAAAAATCTTATTTTTCTCCTCAAGTATTAGGCCAGAATGAAAGATCTTAAACATGATAAGTGTTATTTGGCCTTGGTTAATTTCGTTAATTTCGTTATTTTTATTATTTAATTCTCTTTTCAATTCCAGATTATTGTGTTTGATTTTTTAATGCTTGGTTTTTATTTTCCTACCCAGTCACTTTTTTTCTTATTGTCCATGTAAACCAAATAAATAAATCACAACAGGCAAATAAAACTCACTTGGCCCCTTCCAGAAGTTCTGTCACATTCCTTTTCTTCCCACTTCCACTTCCATCATCAAAAGTTGTTGCGTTTCCAACCATGATAACACCTTTCTTACTATTGATTGCAGGTAAACATCTACGAGCCACTGTTTAAGCATCAAAGAGATTTAAACACTTAACCCCAGTGATTTCCTCTGCCTCGTTAGAGCAACATATCATTCTCATGTTTCACAAATACTGCAGGGCCTTCACAAGTTCCCTATTTAAGCCAACTCACTTTAAACTACTGGTTCTTCCCAGGAGCCTCCCAGTACCTCATCTCCCACCCCTCCCATAACTATATGTCCTCTGAGAAACTTGTTGATATTTTATATTCTTTGGGAAAGGTTTCCTTTCTGTTCCCTATCCAGAATTGTAATCTCTAGGTTCTAAGCTTTCAAGAATTCTAGAATTAGCTTCCCCTTTACCCTTTGGGAAGAGTCTTAAAGTCTTAAAGAGGTATTTAAAATTACTTTTATTTAACTGGTATATAAGGGAAAAGGTTTGTTTTTCCCATCCTGCTCTTATTAAAATGGACATTTCCATGTTAGTTTCTGTTTTTTTCAGATGTATTTCTAGTTGGTTGTATTGTCAATCAAATGTTTAGTATAACACAATTATTAATACAAATGATTGCAAGGTTTGGTTCATATTAGCTTAAATTAGTATCTGTATTTAGTAATACACTGTTTTTATTGATAACATTTTTATAATTACTCTATTGTTACCACTTGTTTTCTATCTTGGAAATGCCAACTACTATTACTTCTATTACTACTAAAGTAAGCTGATCATTCTAATTTATCTGAAACTCCCAATTGTGACTACTAATAGAGGCTGTATTAAATCATAATCTAACTTCAGTGGTGAATTTATTAAAATTACATTACAAACATCTGGCTGAAAGAAGTTCATCCACTACTGAATGTTCAAAAACAAACTGGCTCAAAAACAAAAAAACAGAAAAGAGGGACCCCTTGGCACACAGAAAAATACACATTTCAAGTTACAAGAATCATACTCATTATTCAATATAAGTTGTGGGAATAGCTAAAAGCAACACCCTTGATCTTTCTATCTAATATATTGGTCTTTAAAACAATAAGTAGAGATCAAGCTCTGCTCTGCACAACCATGCTGCTGAGTTTTGAAAATAAAAAAAAAATCTTAAGAATCTGGAAACCATCACAGGTTTTACCTCCTGTTCCCAACTTAAATCACTGAAGCTACATAGTAATAGCTTCATAAAATTTAAGTGAATAATAATTAGCCACCAAGTCCAAGCAGCTACAAAGTTTATGTAATTAATTATTTGGATGTTTTTAAACCTTAGAGTAAGGAAAAACTAGGCTAAGTAATTTAAGGAGATGTATCCTGTGAGTAACAAGCAAAATCAGTATCAAATCTAAAGTTTGTATATGGAATGACTATGGAAGCTGGCAGTCACAGCCCTTGATTGGTTTTGTTAAGGTGGTTCAGCTGCTCTTGAAACTAGAATTAAATCCCTAGAGTTTCTTCTACCAGCCTTGTTTTACAGAAGGACTTACAGGGCTTGCTTGGTGTAAGCATGGCTGGACATTCACCGTCTTTCAACACTTCAGGTGCACTCTGGAACAGAGATTGAAAGAGACAGGGTGCATCAATGATTAATTTCTGTCCAAAAAAGGATATTCTCTACCTGAGTTTTAAGAAAGAACACAGCAACAATCCAACAATTCATCTCACTTACCTTCTTCAGATCAGTAAACTCTGGGACACAAAACTGTTGATAATATTTTAGTTCCTGGGTTACTGTGTGGTCGATACTGGAGGCCTGTAGAAAAGTGATATACCTATCTGGACACTTGCTCACACAAATCTGAAAAAAACCCCAAAGAATTATTAAATTCGATTATTGATTGAATTTAAGTACTGCAATACTGCACAACTTCTCTGGTTTGAAATTCAAGGTTTATCTGAAGAATTCCCCCCCCCCCCAAAAAAACCCAGCATTCATGGGCATCAATCTGCTTATGGATGCCATCTTTGGTGCCTGCAAAATCCCATCATTATTCATTTTAAAATTATTCTAAGTAAAATTTAAAGAATGTCATCCTTAAAATAAAGTGCTATCTTGAAAAATGTCCATGAAATTATTTTCGTGGATTCTATGTCCTTAGCGCCTCATGCTTTGTCTGGAATTATGTTAACTTGCCTCTTCCCCCAAAGATAACCTGGGAACTGATGATGTTATGAGGGCTAAGCACATAGAAGAAAGCAAACTGATTAAGCTTATGTTTGAATAATTGCTGTTTTGACCAGCTACACTCTTGTGAATTTCAGCAGAGATCAATCCTGTAAGATTGATAGTATTATAATTTAATACATTTTTAAAAACTGCTATAATCACCTTTGACAGTCTAAATTGGGCTTTTATGTTTAAAATGGTGGAAGAAATTGACTTTGGAAAAAAACTTTATTCAAGGAGTTAAAGCGATTTACACGTCACATCAATCAAAAATTGTTATTAATGGCAACTTAACTAACTCATGTGAAATTCAAAAGGGTACAAGACAAGGATGCCTGTGGTAGCTACTGAGATCCTACAGATGGTGCTAGGTGCTAAGCAGCAAACTGCCATCTAGAAACCCTATGGGGACCTCTTGGCTATTGGCATGATCTCATTTCCTATATTTTGGTAAAGGTGGAAAGTCCCTAACTTTCCAGACATATAGGTGATCTCATTTACTAACATCACCACTAATCTTAAGGATTGGTTGGGAGGTTGTACCAATGTGGATGGGAGCTTTCACCCATGTGGCATCTATTCTCCAATCCAGATGCTGTATCTATGTTGCCTTTGTCTTCTTGTAAAAACCCTATAAATGTAATAAATGCTGCCCAGGGCAGTCATCTTGGCACCCTGCACAATGATTGATCTTTGATGACCACATATGGCACCTGAACAGGGACATTTACCCTATGGGGACGCAGCTCCCAACATACTTGCCTTCGTCTGGAACAGACCCCAAAGGTGCACACCACGTCCTACGGGACTGATCAGGGGTAAGTATGGGCTGCAATCTATCTCAGCATCAGCAGGAACATGTTCAGGAACTTAGATTCCTGCTACATGAATCAGGTGCAAAACTACACTGAGGCTGATATAAAGAAGCTGATTAAGGAGATAGGAAAGCTTTGTCCCTGGGACCCTGAGCGCAAGATGCTCCGGTTACAGGATTGGATAAACATAGGGCATACTTTACATATTGAACCCAAGGCTCCAGTTCAAATATTACATCGATGGTATCAATGCTGTCATGCAGTGGAAACATCTGGCTCTGATGTCTCAGCAAAATAATAATTGACTATAAGCCCCCCCCCCCTCCTGATTATGATCCACTCCAAAATTGTCACTCCAAAATCTTCTTCAATTGGACTTTCAGGTCTACAGTTAGCTCTGCTGTTCAGAAGCATGGAATGAGACACAGATCCGTGTTTAAAATAGAGCCCCTCCATAAAGTACATTGGGGTTGATCAAAGAAGAGATGGTTAATTTTTGCTGTTATATGTGTGTTAGAAAGAACTAAGAGAAGAAGAAAATGTTTACTATTCTTTTCATGATGTGATTTTCATTCAAACTTCTTAGATGTGTATGTATAATAATGTATAATAATTGCATGCAAAATAGAACTTAGTTGTGTATGTATAATGTAAAATAAGTGTATGCAGAATTGAATAGGATTGAATTGAAGAAAAATTTTCTTTACCTGTGTATAGCCCTAATTCCTTTACCTGTGTATAGCCCTAACTGGAACAGCTGCAGCTCATAATAAATTAATTGTAACATGTTTGGCACCCAGAGAATTAAATTGGCTTTTTGGATTGGGCTTAGAGTTGGGAAGCAGATAGGCAGTGGTTCGGGCCCACAATCGCCTTTGTGATTGGAACCACTCCTTGAGTTATCCCAGTGCTCTGAAAACAAACTACAGGTTTTTCAAATAAGAAAAAAATAAAATGTGAAGATTTAAAGGGACAAAACCTCCCCAGGTCTGGAAATGTTGTGTGTGAGAATGTGTCTCCATGTAATCATTTCCAGCCCTGGAGGATGAGATCCTCTACAATGGAGCTTATTGGCTCCCAGAAAATAATTTCTAAGTATGCAAGTAGTATGATTACAGTGTAAATGTGTGAGTATGTTGATGGTAAAAAAGTTAGTATAAATATTTGTGTGTTGACCCCCATCCCAGATTGAAAGGAGAGTAAGAAATAGTGTGTGTAAGGAAATGAGAATGGTCCGGACATAACAAAGATCACATGGAGATATGTATGTGTTTTACTGGAAAGAATATTATTTGTGTATTTGTGTGTGCTTTACTGATAATGAAAGTTATTTGTGTGTGATTTCCCCCCCTTCTTGTCCTCACTGGTTGTTGTAAAAGGGGGGGGGGAAGAGTGAAGCTTTCGATCACTTTAACAATTTTTTTTCTCTGCTTTGAGTTTTTGCCTCGACAAAGATGAGCCTAGAAAATAACTTTTTTATAGGTTACATAGCTTCATCTCCTGATTCTTTTTTCCAATTTTCAAATAAAGCAGCCTCAGATAGCTACGCTGAGATTGGCAACTTGCCTGGAATGTTATCTATAAAGGTGGCTCAGTCCCCAGGTTGGCAGTTGGTGTGGAACCATTATCTTTGCAGATGGTTCAATTCCCAGTTTCAGCAAGGGGAATCAAAATTTAAAATTAGCTGCACTCTGTACATGCTCTTAATCCATATTTTGATTAAAGCAGAGAATTGACACTAAAATTTGACTCCATCTGGAGGGTTTACAACAAGAATGTGAAGAATGCATGAAAGGTTTACAATGGGCTTTGCAAATAACTTTCTTTGTAATTTTGATAAAGTGCAGTAAGGTATCAAGAGTGAAGTTGTGTAAATCTGATTTTCAATTTATTTTCAGAATAACTTATCTCTTCAATGTCCTTTGCTTGACTATGTAAACTGTATTGTTTGTCCAGAGATCCTTGGCTTGCTTGCTTAATGAATATTCTTTCCTGTCCTTACAAGGATCGTCAGGATGATAACTGGAAAGTGTCCTGCTATTTTAACTTTCAAAAAATTTTCTTAATAGTCTTTTGATTTAATATCTGACTCTCATTATGTGTTAACTTACTTTAAATCTTCCAGGTGCTTATATTATGCGCAGGATTGTCCATAATCTTATGACCTTATTTTTAATTTTGCAACAGCTACTACAAAACCAAAGATATTTCTTACATACATAGTCACTTCCCCTTTTCTGGGCCTCTTTCAGTCACTCTTTTTTCCATCACAATGCTAGAGGCCTGGCACAAGCTTGCCATATTCCAGTTAATTAAGCCAAGCAGATTGTTTCATCATCAACTTTGGCAAATCCATTTTACTTATTAGGCAAACCCTCTTTTTTACAACATGATATTTGGCTTTTTTGCAATTTTGTACAACCTGGAATATAGCCATAATGGAACATGCTCATCTGTCATTTAAGGCTTGTCTCCACAAATAAATAAAAAAGGAGGGAAAGGGGTCTCTAAAAAAGTTTAAAAAGTATTATTTAACCTTAAATCAACACCTTAAATCAACCCAGGTTAAAAAAGTATTATTTATCTTAACTCAATTGAATGTAATTTAATGTTTCTATTTACCTTAAATTAATTGAATGTTTCTATTCAAAATTTAACTACTTGGGGGTGAGGGGGCTGTGCTGTGCTGTTGTGTTTGCTCCTACAGGATCTTTGTGGATTCCAGCTTGTTGTGTCCGCCCAGCCAAGGATGTCTACACCAATCCCCAGATCCGGTCCCAGGCCCAGGAATTTGACTTTACAGATGGCACAGTGTCCAATCTGGGCTCATTTGTTTATGCTTGATTGTTATTTGGCAACAATGGCTGTCATTTCATACAAACACTCACTTGAACGAATGAAGTAAAACTTATGGGTGCAATTGGCTAACATCACACAGAAGGATGTCTTTTGCTTATCGAAAACCTATGATATGGAACATTTGCTTTCTATATGTTTATTTCCTGTCTGCACTCCTTCTGCAGTAATTCAAAACTTCAGGATTTGCTGCCTATTATGCTTTACACACCTCAATGGTAGCAGTCCCTGTAAATATAACTTGTGCAAAAGTAATTAATTTTACATCTTTAAGTAAAAAACCTCACTGTCATCGCATTAGCCCTTACTATGGCTTTTGAAGAGACTTTCTTTCACCTTGCCCATGCTTAGCTACCACAATGATGGTTTTTACATGTGGTAAAGAAACTTTTAATTATATTCCTGCTAATATTACTGAAGCGCAATGTTGCCTCAGCTGACTGATTCCTATTTTACTTTCTAAACAACAAATTCATCACTTGAATTGTTCTCGACGTGGGGTTAAACTAGATATACTTGTGACTCTGAAACAACCTTACTTAATAAAGCAGAATACGCAGTGCTAGCTTTGTCTATAGTGGGCATGCCAGCAATTGCTACTCGTGCTCACCTTAACATTAACTCTGTTGTATGTAATTTAGCAAAACCAATTAATGTTACTTCTTCAGCTATCTCAACGATCAACCACAAGATGCAAGCATTGAGGAAGGTTATTCTACAAAATCTATGTTATTTTAATTTGTTTGATGGGTCACGAACCATCCAGCACCAGCTTAAAATTTTCAACATTTGAAAATTTAAAATTTTCAGATTTGAAAATTGATAAATTAGGATCTTGGTGGGAAAGCTTTTGGCCTTGATTGCCCAAAGGCTTTATGGGAAAAAATTTATGCTATGTAGTCATTATTTGTGCTTTAATTAGTGGGGTGCTGCATTGTTCAATGTCTCCCTTCTCTTTGCAACATATGCATCACAGCTTTTCACCCTAAACCCTCTCCTAAATTGCCTAAGGGTCGAATATATGCTCTATATAAACAACTGCAAGCATGCTCTTCTAATGATTATTATGTATCCTCTTCTAATTCCTTTAAACTCCTTTTATGATTGTTCTTTCTCTAACAAAATAAAAAAGAGTGAAATGTGGTAGCTACTGAGATCCTACAGATGATCCTAGATTCTAAGCAGCAAACTGTCATCTAGAAACTCTATGTGGACCCCTTGGCATGATCTCATTTCCTATATTTTGGTAAAGGTGGAAAGTCCCTAACTTTCCAGACATATAGGTGATCTCATTTACTAACATCACCACTAGTCTTTTTTTAAAAAAAATTTTTTTTATTGATTTTCAAAGACAGTACACAAACAAACAAAACATAAAATATAAAAACATAAAACATCTTTTCTGAAAGCTGCTTGATCCCAGGTTACAGCTCTTCGTACAGACACAAATTCAAATTCATATTCATTTTATATACCATTCCATATCTTATTACCATTTTCAATTTTCTATATAACTTCTCACCTCTTTTAACTTTCTTAGTTTTATTTTATTTATCTCATCTCAGTTCAAATCATAATACTTATTATTCTTTGTCTGTTCTGTTTCCAGCTATCCATTTATCTTTTCTCTTTAAACAAAACTTCTCCTGTACACTAATACACTATGACGCCTTTAACTCTTTCCCCTAAATTTATAATACTTAATATAATACATAACTTGCATTGGGATTCTGTTTAGTACATTCTAAAATTACACAATGTATTTTATAGAAAAAAAAATTATAGGTATATGATGTAATTAAAACAACTATCAATGCCAATACAAATCTAATCATTAATATTAATATTCATTTATATCTTAAACATTTTACACATTACTTTTCAATTAAATATCATACTTTTATGGGAACACATACTTTCCATAGTTATTTCCCCCCCCACATCACATATTTTAAATCATTATTTCATTAAAATGTTCCCATTTCTCCTATTTCAATTCCCTTATTTATTTCATTGCCTTCTTTTTCTTCACAAAAATTTCATTAAATTACACTAAATATTTTATCCCATTTTTGATTACATGTTGTTTCCAATTTTCTAACATTATGTCTGAATACAAATATAAGAATACAATCTTATGTACCTTTGCAGAATCCCCTTTTCAATTAAATGTACCCATTGTCTCTAAAAGGATTTTGTTTCTTTACATCTTGCTCCCCACCATTGAGGCTTCTCATCCCTTCCTTTCTCCCTTGCTTATTCTTCTCCTTGCCCTTTTTACCCCCTTGTCTCTCCACCTCCCTTTTCTTCTTCTGCTTTCCCCCTTTCTGTTGTTTTCTAACATTGTATCCACTTTTCACCTTATTTTTCTCTTTTTTGGTTGTTTTTTTAAATTTTAAAGTCCCCTTTTTCTTTTCCTCTTTCTCCTTTCCTTCCCCAAATAGAGTCACTTGTTCATCAAAGATGGCTTCTACTTTATCCCAGTCATCCTGTTGCGCAGTCAGTTTTTCATAAGTGCAAACCGCCATTTCTAAAAATTGGAAAAGAGTGCCAAGAGAATCTTTCCCTTCTTGTTCTTCTTTTTTATATTTTTGGTATTCAATTTTCAATTCATCCACAAGTGATGCCCTTGTAGAGAGAAAAAGTTTTTCCAAAACAACCATCCAAGTTATTTTAATCAAAGATAGTTCCCAAAAGTTCCAAAATCACCAAACAATCCAAATAAGCTGTTTCTTTTAGTACTTTCTTCTTTCTTCTCTTTCTCTTTCTGGGGTTACTGTTTAGTCACAAAGTTCCAGTTAAAATGTATCATTTAGAAGTCTTGTTAATATTTAATAGCTCTTTAAAATTCTAGGCAATCTCCTCCTTACTTTCAAATTCTGCTCCAATTTTTTTCCCTCTCCCTTCCCACTTACAGCAAAAAGGTTTTGTTTTCTTTTTTTTTAATGTTCAGAAATCCTTATCCCTTTAGCATTTAATTACCTCCAATGCGGGTTTTCCGATTTCTCTTGTGGTTCTAATTGCTGTCACATTAGGAAGGAGAGTGAAAAGAAAGAAAAACTTTCCCTTTTAAACTTCCATTCGCCGCTTGTAAATCTCTGGAAACGATGTATCTTTGGCAAATTTTAAGTTCCAGGGTACTTTCGCTGTTGCTTTATCCCGGTCAGCAAAAAACACTTTCACTTCTTCACAGTTCCTCCTGCACTTCCTTTTTCCGGCTGAGCGCTTCTATGTGGTGGCCATTTCTGACCACTGCTCAGCTGCCTTTGGAAAAGGGGGTTTAGCCGGCTAGGGAAGAGAGGTGTGATATCTCTCGACCCTGCCAGGTCCCCCCTGTCTTCGCCACCTTCTACGGAGGTGGCTAGCCCTGAAGCCTGGTGGCTCAGGGCACTCGGGCAGCAAGCACAGGCAGAAACCGCACAATCACGGATTCCTGCCTGCCCCGAAGCGCTGCAGACCGGAACTCACATCACCACTAGTCTTAAGGATTGGTTGGGAAGTTGTACCAATGTGGATGGGAGCTTTCACCCATGTGGCATCTATTCTCCAATCCAGATGCTGTATCTATGTCGCCTTTGTCTTCTTGTAAAAACCCTATAAATGTAATAAATGCTGCCCAGGCAGTCAGACATCTTGGCATCCTGCACAATAACTGATCTTTGATCACCACAGATGCCCCTTGTTTCCTCTGCTGTTTATCTTGGTGTTGGAAGTTTTGAATAGAGATTAGGCAAGATGAGAAAATAATGGGTATAAACATCAAGAAAGAAGCTTATAAACTGAGGGCATTTGCTGATGATCTGATTATATTCCTGTAAGATCCAAAAAAAACCCATAAAACATTTGATGAGGAAATTAAATGAGCTTTGGGGTTTGGCAGGTATTAAAATAAACAGAAAACAACAACGTTGATTAAGAACATGTCATCTCAGGTGATATATTGATTAAAAAGTCAGGTTTTAAGGTCAAGAAAAAGGTGAAATGTTTGGGGGTTATCTTGACAAACACAAATATAAAACTGTTTCAAAATAATTATGTGCCTCTTTGGAATGATATTTAAAAGGAACTTACAAAGATGGGACAAATTGCATTTATCACTATTGGGTAGAATTTCTGTAATTAAGGTGAATGTCTTACCAAAGATGCTCTTTCTGTTTCAAACATTACCAATACTTGCAACCGATATTCTGTTTAAACAATAGCAGAGGGATATTTCCAAGTTTAAATGGCAAGGGAAAAAAACCAAGTATTGGAGATAAGATTTTAAGAAAAAAGGGGGTTTGGGTTTACCAGATTTTCAATTGTATTTTGATGCATGTTGTCTGGCCTGGCTAAAAGGGTGGGTTAACCTCCAGAAAAAGAGGCTATTTGTGTTAGACCCCTTTCCAGGTCACCAGCGGCATGGAATATTTGATTTAGAAGGTCCTGTATTAAGGTTTGGATGGCACTGTTATTTACGGTATGACAAAGTTAAAGTTAATGTTGATTTCAACAATCACTTTGCTAGATGTGCCATACTAACAGTTTGGAATAAATATAGAACAAGGTTTTCTATGAAGTTACCTCTTTGGGTGTCTGTCCCCCCCAGGAAGCTTTTTTAAAGAAAAGAAATGGTGGTGAAGTTGGTAAAATAATGGTAAAATAATATCTTTCAATTTTGGTGACCCTTCCCTCAAGTCGAAGGAAGAGTTAGAATCAGAAGGCCATGTTTGCCATTGGTTCACATACCAACAACTGAAAGAAAAATTTAAACTAGATAAAAAGAGTTATCGGTTTGACTTTGTTAAAAAATGAATTGGGAATCTTATTGTGTGGTAGTGATGAACATATTACTGCTAAAATAAAATGTTATTGAAACTGAATTTGTAAAATGAACATGTAAAACATTATATGATTCAGGGGCAAGTAGCTTCAGCTATAATTGTGATGCTTGGACAATGGGAGAATATGTGGATGAAAGGTTAAAAATTCACACTAAACTATAATTTAAAAGAAAAATTGTATAAGATGATGTATTGTTGGTATTTAACACCAGAAAAGTTATCTAGAACAAGGCCCCCAATCTATGGGCCACAGCCCACTATCAGGTCGCAGCCTATTCATAACCAGGCTGCATGAGTGCTTGGGGCCTCACTTGCAAGAGCATCTCTGGTGTTTGTGGCTCCATTCGCGCATCTCTGGTGCTCACAGCCCCATCATGAGAGTGTCACAGGCACTCGTGCCCCACTTGCATGAGCATTTCTGGTGCTTGCAGCCCCCATTCACGTGAACTCACAGGTATTCATGATCCTACTCACACGAGGAATGGGTACTTGCACATGCTCTTCCCCCCTCCCCCAGGCCACCAACCTGGAAAGGGGAACTCTGCTCTAGAATGTATAAAGGTAATGATAATGAATGATGTAAATGTAAAGAAGGGACCTTTTACCATTTATGATGACATGTGATGAAGCAAAGAAATATGGGAGTAGGATTCGTATCTTAATACAGAAAATTCTTAAAGTGAAGATAAAGATGAAACCAGAAACTTTTTGTTTGGGCTTAATGAAAAAAGACTTTTTAAAAAATTGGAACTGTGATCTTATATGCAGTATGTTGACGGCAGCAAGACTACTATAGGCACAAAAATGGAAGGACACTTTCATCGCCCCATGGATGAATGGCTATAGAAGTTAATGGAGTTGGCAGAGATGGCTAAATTGACCATTTTGATTAAAAAAAATATAAGTACTTTTGTTTCTACTTGGAGACTGCTTCTGGACTTTGTGCTTTAGATGGAAAAAAACGAAACATTGGTTTTGGGTTTTACTGATTAGATTGATTTGTCGTGATAGAAATGGCTAATTTATAATATTATGGAAAAGTAAAAAGTTGAGGTTTAATGTTAATGCTTTATTCTACTGGAACAGAGGGAGTTGGAAGTCAATGCCTTTTTTTTTCTATCCGCCCCTCTCTTTGTCACTTCTCTTTTCCCCTTTCCCTCCCATCTGGGTCCTACTATTTCCTTTTGTATTTTTGTATTTTATTCTATGATATAAACTGTTTAAATGTTTAATGTTAAAACTGTAAAAAAAACCTATTATAACCACCTGAGAAAATACACTGCTTTCATTTTGATTTCATAAGTATATATTATTCTGCAATAATTTTCCAATTTTCTGATTTTTCAATGTATTGCCTCAAACAATGTATTTGTTCTAGCCATTTATCTTTCCCTAAAAATCATTAATATGTCCACAAATTTGTCCCTTTGCAACATAACTAACATTCTGGGTTTTATTTTTTTAAATCACCCTCTGTCTATAATGAGCTTTGCAGTGTATTATTGCCAAAAATGTAATATGTATGTCCTGAAATAATTTTTAAAAGCATAGGTTAGAGGTGTCAAACTAACATTGTCACAGCAGTGTCATGTGATGTATCAAGACTTTTTTCCCCTTTGCTAAACTGGGTGTGGGCGTGGCCAGCACGTGACACATCCAGCCCATATGCAGGGAGTTTGATAGCCCTGGCATAGGTAAACTGTAGAGGAGTTCTTATTTTTGTAAGAACATAAAAAAGGCCAAGGGTCTGGATGCAGGTCATGGATCATATATCTAAAATTACAGAAAACATCTTCCCTCCAGAACCTAAACATTATTACTGAATTAGAGAGATTCAATCTGGAAATAGGGAGAATGTTTCTGATAAAACAATGGAACATACGGGCTTCCATAGCTGTAGGTGGTCCATCACTGGAGGTCTTCAAGAAATGACTGGACAGCTATTTGTCTCAAAGGTTCCTTCCACCCCTATGATTCTATGTTTATTACAATTTATTTATTTATTAAATTTATATGTTGTTCATCAACTGTTGCGATGATTCCGGGTAGTTTACAAAATAATAAAAAAGGTAAAAAAAATAATAAAAATGTTTAAAATTAAGATTAAATAAGAAACTAAAAATCAAGAGGATAAGTAACATGGGGGTGGGGGTCTTCTCTCTACCCCCAAGCCACTAATATTGTAAAGAAATATTACAATAAAGGAAAAAAATATTCCTTACAATAAAGAGTCTGGTTACTTGAGGAACTGTCTGTATCCCATAGGATCTGCCAAGATGGGCACACTCTGAGATCCATCAATTAAATGATGCCACCCATTAATACCCAGGAGGCATGCCTTCTTTGTAGCAATGCAAATTCTGAACTCTGAAATTCAAAAGCTTTCACCCTACTAGTATTTTGAAGGGCCTTAAAGACCTAACTCTTCACCAGGCCTTTAGAGAGAGTGATTGATGCCCATTTCCTTGTTTTTGTTCCTCTCTGTTTGCTTTCTTTGCCATCAGTGTTCCTTTGCTTGTGCTTTTTTGAGGGAGTTTTTTTGAATTGCTTTTTTTCAATCCTACTACTGGATGAAACCCATGACTGGAACATACTGATAGAAGGATGCAAACTGTTAAAAAAAACAGTCCCCATAAAAGAGGAGGAGTTGTACTGTATGTAAAGGATATTGCTACATAACTATATTGCTACAGAACTATAGAAACTATATTGCTCCAGAAATGCATGAAACCAAAGACAAAAACCTCCTAGAATTCATATAGGTTAATATAAAAGAAAAAAAGAATGACACGGCCATAGGTGTATACTATAGGCCACCCAATCAAGCAGAAAAAATACAAATATATGTAGAAAACCCACCATAATAGTAATGGGGGATTTCAATTTCCCTGACACCAATTGGAAGATTAATTCCGTACCAAGTAAGAAATCAAATAGGAACGCAAAGGCTCTGAATGACTAAAGACTTGCAACAAAAGTCAAAGATAATAAAAAAAAATTCTTCCAACATATAAATAACAAGAAAAAAAAAAAGAGATAAGATGGCAAGAAAGTAATAGACAACAGAGAGAAAGCAGAGCTGCTTAATTCATTCTTTGATTCAGTCTTCATGCAAAAAGAAACAGCAGTCCAATCTACCAAAAACATAACTGTAAAAAACAGACTAGAAATAAAAGTTAAAATAAGCCAAAAAATGGTAAGAGAACACCTGTCTGATCTTTTATTTTTTAATTTTATTGAGTTTTTTTATATACAACAAACCATTCCATTTTAATCATGTGTCGACTTGGGTACATATTTCAATTATTTAAACATTATAAATGATATTCTTATCAAATCTAACAATACAATACATTAGTGTTCCCATATATATTCCCATATACATAATAACATCACACATTATAACTTTGCTTATATTTCTCTAATTGCTCTATAAATACATCAAATCTTTTTTAGGTTGTTCTATTCTCTATCCATTGATATAACATATTCCATATCATGTAATATTCAGTTTCTTCTTTTTCTTTAATTTCTAGTGGTACCATTCCTAATAGGAATATTTCAGGTTTCAGATCTATATGTTGTTTAATCATTTTTTCCAACCATGTGTCTATTTTAGTCCAATACTTTTTAGCCTCTGTGCAAGTCCACCACATATGGGTGGGGTGTTTGGTGACCTTTCCAACATTTTGTTGATTTATCTTTAAACATTTTCGCTAGTCTTGCTGGCACTAAGTGCCATCTATAAAACATACAAGTTCTCCTTATATGCTGTTGATATTGTCAATTTATAGCTCCTATCCCATAGTTTCTGCCACTTTTCCAATTCTATAACATATCCAAAGTTTTGTGCCCATGCAATTATCGTTTCTTTAACTTGTTCTTCCAGTTTGACACCCAATAAATAAAAATATATTCTTTTAATCATTTTATCCTTTGTTCCTGTTAATATTTTATCTAATTCTGTCAACTCTTTATCAATCCCTTCATCTTTAATATCTTTTTCATACCTCGTTTGTATCTGCAAATATGAATACCATTCTTTATCTAGTCCTTGTTCATTTAGCTCTTGTTTTGTTTTGAGCGCACTCTTTTCATTTAAAATATCTTTATATCTAGTAACATTCCACATTTTACAAACATTTGGATATGCAAGTGTTGTTGATAACCAGACTGGTACCTTCATATAATAATGTTCTTTCCCACCCACCCCCACATATGTAATAATGCATCTCGATCCATGTGTCACTGAAAGTAACCATGTGCTTTCCCTTTTCTATACCATAAGAACGCATGCCACCCCATTTGTAGGTCACGTCCTTCCAAAGTTAATCGTCTCTTGTTTCTCAATAATATCCATTCTTTCATCCATGTTAGAGCCGTAGCCTGATAATAAATCTCCCAATTAGATAGACCAAAGCCTCCTCTAGCTCTAATATCCTGTAACATTTTAATATTGATCCTTCCTTTTTCCCTTGCGATATATATTTCAATACCATTTTATTAATATCTTCAAAAAAAATTTCTAACTTAACTGGGATTGTCTGAAACAGATATAGCATCTTGGGCAATATTTTCATTTTAATTGCTGCTTCCAATTAGTGAAAGTTGGATATTGCTCCATTTTTCTATCTCTGTTTTAATCTGCTGTTTCTGTTTGTAATAGTTATCTTCTTTAATTGTTCCACATCTTGCTGTCAACTGTATTCCTAAGTATTTAACTTTTTAATCTATCTGAATATTTATGTTTTTGTCAGTTCTTTTTTGTTTCTCTGTCATATTTTTCACCAATATTTTTGTATTCCCTTTATTTATTTTTAATCCAGCCATTTTCCCATATTCCTCTACTCAACTTTGGCCCTGTTTTTAAGAATTCTTCTAAGATAAAAACCAAATCATCTGCAAACGCTTGTAGTTTATACATCTCCTTTCTTATTTCCATCCCTTTTATCTCTTTGTCTTCTCTAATAATTCTATTCAACACTTCTAAAGTTAAAATAAGCAACAATGGAGGCAAGGGGCATCCCTGTCTTGCTCCTTTCTCGATAAAGATTTTCCTGGTCATCTCTCCATTAACCAGTACTTTTGCCTATTGTTCATAATATATAGTCTTAATCATATGTATAAATCTATCCCCAAATTTCATTTACTTCATTTGCATCAACATAAATTGCCAGTTCATGTTATCAAATGCTTTTTGTGCATCCAAAAATATCAATGCCATCTGCTTCTCCAGATGTGCTTCATAATATTCCAGTGTATTTAAAATTATTCTCATATTGTCTCTTATTTGTTTCTTGGATAAAAAGCCATTTTGATCAGTATGTATAAAGTGATTTAAATATCTCTTCAATCTTTCAGCCATTATTGACGCAAATATCTTGTAATCAGCAACAAAATTGGTCTATAGTTCTTCACTTGTTGTAGATCTGTATCCTCTTTTGGTATAAGGGTAATATAATATATAAAATTCATCCATGAATTGGATATTTTTGCTTTAATCAGTATTTCATTTACAACTTCTAGTAATACATTGCTTAATGTGTCCTGTAGGGCTTTATACATTTCTGCAGGCAGGCCATCTGGCCCTGGAGTTTTCCCATTGTTTTGTCTTTGAATTGCTTCTATTAGTTCCATCATTGTGATTTTCCCTTCCAACATTATTCTGTTTTTTTTCAGGTACTTTAGGTAAATCCATTCTCTTTAAGTATTCCTCTATTTCACCTATCTCCACTTTTTCTTCTTTATATTATTCACTTTTGAATTATTTCTCTTTTACCCTCACTTCTATAACACACTTCTATATGCCAACTATCTACCTGGTTTACTTGCATTTTCACAAAAGTTTTGTTTAGTTTGCTTAATTTTTTGTGCTAAGTCTTCTTTATTTATTATTTCCAGTTTATGTTTTGTCAAAGTCATTTTATGTTGAATTTCTTTCCTTTGGGGATTCCTCTGTAGTTCTTCTAATTTCTTATATTCTCCTAATATTTTTTGTACTTGTTTTTTCTTTCTATTTCTCATTCCTGTGTACCTTATTGTTAATCCCCTTTATATAAGCTTTAGCAGTGTCCCACACATTTTGTAACAAAGTTTCTTCCTTTTTATTTTGCTCAAAGAAAATTTTAAATTCTTTTTCCATAGTGTTATGCTATGTACAGAATAACCCTTGAGTAACGTTGGAAACGTTTATGAGAGTAGTTATGAATAATTATTCAGCCACACACAGATACACTAAATTGAGTTAAAGTTTACTTTAAGAAATAGCACAGTCCAATAAATGGTCTAGGTCATATATGTTTAACAGTCCAAAGAATATCCAATTACAAAGTCTTCTTACTGGTTGCCTTTGTCATTTACAGTAAACAAAGCTATCAAAGTATAAGCACAGCATAAATACAACTGAGAACCTTAGATAGCAACAGAATGTCAGAGAGAGCAAGATATGATCTCTAGCTCCCTCTTATGGTAATTTGCAATATAATCAACCAATCGGAATATAGTATAAATCAATACAGTGATTTTGTCTTAAAGCTACAAACGTACATTGTTGGTTTATATATTGCCAACCCAACTAATTGGTGTACATATTCCTAACATTCTCCCCCTTGGGTAAGTCAATATGTAATACATTACATCTTTAAACCATAATTCTCACAACACTCTTTATGCTTAATTGCACCTTGAGCTTTTGTGAAATGATCTGCAATATTATGTTCAATCATGCAGTATTCTAACTGAATTAATTTATTTTGAACACACTGTCTAACATTCAAATATCTCAAATCAGTATGTTTAGACCTTGTTTTAACAGCTAAATTAGTAGCCATACTAATTGCAGATTGATTGTCTTCATAAACAATAAACGGATCATGTACAATAATTCCAATATCCTTCAACAATTGTTTATAATATATCAATTCTGTACACATTAATGATAAACATGAGAAATCCGTTTCCATAGTGGATAAACTAATGTGTTGTTGCCTAATAGACTTCCATCTTATTAAAGCATTACCCAACATTACCACTAAACCTGATGTTGACTTATGAGTCATTATATCAGTAGCAAAATTTGCATCAGCATATGCAGTTAACACTAATTCATTACTTTGTTCTAAATATAATGAATAATGGATTGTGTGTTTTAAAAACCTAAATATTTGCTTAGCTGCTTGCCAATGCCTTTCATTTGGTTCAGCGTTATACCTAGCCAATTGGTTTACACTGTAAGATATATCTGGTCTAGACCAATTACCCAGATATGATAGACTACCAATTAAGGATTGATGTATTTCCTTATCAAACATAGGACTTTTAATATCACTATGTGTAAATTCCTTACTCACTGATGTCTTAGATTTACAATGCTCCATGTTATAGCATTTTAATAATTGGCTAATCTTCTTGGCTTGCGAAATTTTAAAACCTTTATTCATTTTCACTATATCAAGACCCAGATAATACTTAATTTCCCTTAAATTTCTAATCCTGAACTTTTTCTGTAATCTATAAACAATATCATTTGCTTCTTGTTCAGTTTTAGCTATAATTGCTATGTCATCCATAAATAACAGTAATAATTAAACTATTTTTTTCTCTTTGGAACAACCAAGGATCAGCTATACCAGCTTAAAAACCTATTGAAACTAATTCCTTTACAATACATTTATTCCATTCATAACTGGATTGCTTTAAACCATAATGTCTTTTCTTTAATTTCCAATAATCAATTTTTCCATTATCCTTTAAACCTAATGGCTTTTTCATATAGATAGTATGTTGTAAAGGTGCATGTAGAATATGCAATTTCAACATCTACATGGTTTATTTTACATTTATTCTTAGATGCCCAAACTAAAGCTGCTCGCAATGTATTTGCTCTCAGACTACGTGCAAACACTTCATCATAGTCCTTATCTGACTGAGCAAATCCTTGAGCAACTAATCTTGCTTTATGGGTAATAGTCCCATCCACACCAGTCTTTACACCCATTTGCAACCTATTGCACACTCACCTAGTGGTAACTTTACATCCTCATACACCTCTAAACCCTTTAACAATTTTAACTCCCTATTCATACCTTCCTGCCAAACTACCTGATCCTTTGTAGGATACAGTTTTATTTCATTGAAGTTAGAAGGCTCTGTATTAACCTGACATACAATGCTTGCTTGAAATCTGTCAGGTGGACATCTCTTCCTAGATGACCTCCTAGGCAACTCAGTACATGTTGTTGGCATCTCCTCTTCCTTTTACCTCCCCAATCAAATCCTCATCTTCTACAGTCATAGAGGGTTCTTCTACTGATGATTGAGGATTCCTCCACTATCTTATCATGAATATTATTATCATCAGGATTATCAGTAAACAATGGAGTCTCAACAACAACACTATCTAGTACCTTATTATATTCCTGATCAAGCTTTCTCCAGCCAACATGCTCCAGAAATTTAGCACTTGTACTTCAATATACATTAGTAGTACCTGGCTCTCAAAATCTAAATGATCTATGATTAGCTTCATAACCTGCAAAATATAATTTTTTCGCTCTATGTTGTCCCTTTCACCTTACTTGCGTGGGAATATGAACCCATGTAGGGGTTCTGTTAGGAATGTAAGTCATCTAACAGTTGGGTTGGAAAACGCATAAACCAGGATAGACATTTTAATACTGTCTCTTTAAGGGAACGCTAAAATTGTAATTGGGTGTGGTTCCTCAAATGGCCATAAGATGGAGCCAGAAACCTGGGTTGTTCTGTTCTGTTGTTGCTGAGAGTGTTGCCGTTCCTGCATTTCCCTATTGACTGTTGCTGATCATTGTTATTCTTGGATTTGGTGTGAGTCTTTTATGATACTGGACTTTATTGTTGGATTATCCCTGGACTGAAAACTGACTGCTTTAACTGTGAATGACTTGGACTGCTTGTTGGACTTTGCTTAACCATTTACTGGAAGTAAAACCCTACATTTTACTATACGGTGTATCTGTGTGCTGGTTGTTATTCCTTACCACTCTCACTATGTCTCCCTGTGTGCACTCATTCTCCTAACGGGGAATTACCTCAACACTGGTTATGGGCCCAGGCCATACCAGGCTCAGATAACTGAGAGTTAGTGTGAATACATAGTACTGTATACAGACAGCTGTTTACTGTTTAATTTTGGGTTACTATCCTGATAAAGATGGCACAAATCCCTTCAACAAGTCTATCACTGATAACCCGGTTGGATGGAACAAACTATGTTTCCTGGTCTATTAAGTGCAGTCTACTTCTGCGTAGAGGTTTATGGAATGTAGTTCAAGACCCACCAGATGTAAATGCTTGGGATCCAGAAAATGAGGATGATGCCAAGAAACTTGCTGACTTTAAACAGAACAACAAACGAGCTCTTTGTATAATTGGACTAACACTGAGTGACTAGCAGCTAGCCCATATTCGTGGAGAAGAGTCTGCTGCTAAGTGTTGGGAGAATTTGAAGAGGATTTATGTTCGTGACAGTATAGGTGCACACATACATCTTACACATAAACTGTTTAGAGCACGTCTTCTGAAAGGTGGAGATATGTTAGCTCATTTGAACTTCATGAAAAGAACTTTTCAAGAGCTACATGAAAAGGAACTGATATTTTCAGAGCTGCATCAAGTTTACATCATTCTTTCCTCATTGGATGAAAGTTATGAAGATTACGTATCTTCAATGGAAGTCCTGCCCAGAGATAAACTGACATTGACTGACATAACCGGAAGGTTGTTAGAAGAAGCAAGAAGACGGCTGGATAGGGACCAACTGAGGAAGGAACAACCACAAGAAGATTTGTTTTCAACTGCCTATACTGTTAGGAAATGTTTTTCTTGTGGGGCTAAACTATAGCTAGATTCTGTAAGAAGAGAAAACAACAGAATACCGGTAATCACCAGAAGGTTAAGAAGAATGTTAGTTTAGCTATGTCTAGCAATTCAACTGTAAACCATGATTTGTGGGTTGTTGATAGAGGAGCATCGCAGTGCATTACTAGAAATAGAGAGAGGTTTATAAAGATGTCTACGGGTAAGCAACATGTATCATTGGCAAATGGATGGAAGATGAAAGCATCTGGTGAAATGAGCATTTATCTATGTTATATGTACCTAAACTGAAATTTAATTTGTTATCAATAAGGGCTTTAGTTAATAATGGTTATGTAGTAACCTTTAGGGGAGATAACTGTATAATAGACAAAGAGGGTAAAAGTAACCTGCTACTTTAGAGAATGATTTATATGTGATACATGATGACCAGTTGCAGATGGCCAACTCAGTTTATAACAATGTTAAGCCACATGATGAATGTATACATTTACTGCATAGATGTCTGGGGCACATGAATTTCAAAATGCTAAAACAAACTGTTGAATTGTCAGAGGGAGTGAAATTAAAACCCTGTAGTAAGTACTTAAACTATAATGCCTGTAGTCAGGAGAAAAGTAAGGTTACTCCAGCAAACAGACTTAATGGGCTTAAAACCAAAAAACCTTTAGAGGTTGTGTTTGCTGACATAATTGGTCCTAAGAAACCTAGTTTGGGAGGTGCCTGCTATGTTTTGAGTATAATGGATACTCACGGTATGGATTCTGCTATCTCATGAAAAACAAAACAGAAACATTCCAACATTTCTTTAACTGGCTAAGATTTGCTGAGAGAAAAACGAGGAGTAAAGTAATTACTTTACTTACTGATAACAGGATTGAGTTTATTAACAAGAGATTCCAAACTATGCTGAAATTGGCTGGTGTTAAGCATAAACATTCTGCACCTTACAGATCACAACATAACTCATTTGTAGAATGAGAGGGCAAACGTTACAAGCCATGGCTCGCACTATGTTATCTGATTCAGGTTTGCCTGAAACACTGTGGGGTGAAGCCATAATGTGTAGTAACCATGTGTTAAACAATGTAGTTAACCAACAACTGGTGAATTGCCATTCACCCGTTGGTATGGCAGAAAACCAAATTTAACTTACCAGCATGGGTGCATATTCCCTCACAAGTAAGACTGAAAGGGCAACATAGAGCTAATAAATTATTTTTTGTAGGTTACGAGGCCAACCATAGATCGTTTAAATTCTGGGATCAAGGCACAGCTCATGTTTAATGTAGCGCTAGCGCTAAATTTCTTGAGCACAGTGGGTGGAATAAACTGGAACAGGAATCCAGCAATGATATTATTATTGACACCAAAATAGTCCCTAAAGATGAATTAAGTAAACCACCAATAGCCATAAAAGAGGAAGAACAGGCACAGGAGGAGATAGAAGAACAGGCACAGGAGGAAGTAGTAGAACAGGCACAGGAGGAGGGAGAACAGGAGCAGGTAGATCAGGAAAGTCCACCAGTAAGCCCTGCATTACCAAGACGTTCAACCCGTCTAACACGACCACCTGATAGATATCAGGCTAGTGTTGTATGCCAAGTGAACACAGTTCCAAATAACTATAATGAATTAAAACTGTATCCTGCTAAGGATCAGGCTGCTTGGCAGGAAGCAATGGATAAGGAACTGGAATCATTTAAAAAGTTGGAGGTATACAAAAATGTTAAATTACCATCTGATAAACATGCCATAGGATGTAAATGGATTTATAAACTGAAGACAGGTGTGGATGGGACTGTTACCCGTAAAGCCAGGTTAGTAGCACAAGGGTTCAATCAGACAGCAAATGACTATGATGAGGTGTTTGCACCTAGTCTGAAGGCTAATACATTAAGGGCAGCATTAGTGTGGGCAGCTAAAGAGAAATACATTATAAATCATTTAGATGTAGAGACGGCATATCTGCATGCACCGTTGCAACACACTATATATTTAAAGAAAGCTTTCGGTATCAAAAATGATAATTCAACTGATTGCTAGAGATTGAAAAAGAGTCTTTATGGCTTGAAGAAATCAGGATATGAGTGGAACCAGTGTATAGTTAAGAAATAGGAAACTAAGATAGGTTTTGTAGCTGGCATGGCTGATCCATGTTTGTTTAAAAAAGAAAGTAATGGTATAATTTCATTGTTGCTATTGTTTACTGATGACATAGCATTAATCACCAAAACTGAACAAGAAGCTACTGAAATAATATCACTGTTAGAGAAAAAATTTAAGATAAAACAGCTAGGTGAAATTAAACAATATCTTGGTTTAAATATAGATAAAACTAGGGGAGGATACAAAATCTCACAGGCAGATAAAATTAACCAGTTACTAAAGAATTTTAAAATGGAACTTTGTAAACCGGCTAAAACACTGATGAGCCAGGAGTTTAGCAATAGTGATGTTCAAACTCCTGTTTTTGATAAGAACATTTATCAGTCCTTGATTGGTAGTTTGTCTTATCTCAGTAATTAGTTGAGGCCAGATATAGCATACAGTGTTAACCATTTAGTGAGGTTTTATGCTGAGACAACTGAAAGGCACTGGAAAGCTGCTAAGCATGTGTTAAGATATCTGAAACAAACGATGCATTATGCATTATATTTGGAGCCTAAGGATGAACTAAGTCTAACTGCATATGCCGATGCAAGTTTTGCTACACACATAAATACACATAATTCTACATCAGGTACTGTAGTATTATTAGGAAAGGTGTTGATTGGATGGAAATCTATTCGACAGAAACATCGAAGTTTGTCAACAATGGAGGCTGAATTCTCATGTTTGTCTTTATTATGTACAGATTTAGTTTATTATTAACAACTATTGATTGATATGGGAATTGATTTAACAGATTCTATTGTTGTTTATGAAGACAACCAATCAGCAATACAGATGGTTTCCAATCTTGCTGTAAAGACAAGATCAAAACACACAGATTTAAGATATTTAAATGTGAGACAATGTGTACAAAGTAAGATGATTAAGCTGGAATACTGTATGTCAGAAAATAATATCGCAGATCATTTTTAAAAAGCCCAAGGCTCTGTAAAGCTTGCTGTGAAGATTATGGACTTAAAATGCAAGGTTGTATATATTGTCCTACCCAAAGGGGAGAATGTTAGGAATGTAAGTCACCTAACAGTTGGGTTTGAAAATGTATAAACCAGGATAGACATTTTAATACTGTCTCTTTAAGGGAATGCTAAAATTGTAATTGGGTGTGGTTCCTCAAATAGCCATAAGATGGAGCCAGAAACCTGGGTTGTTCTGTTCTGTTGTTGCTGAGAGTGTTGCCATTCCTGCATTTCCCTATTGACTGTTGCTGATCATTGTTATTCTTGGATTTGGTGTGAGTCTTTTATGATACTGGACTTTATTATTGGATTATTCCTGGACTGAAAACTGACTGCTTTAACTGTGAATGACTTGGATTGCTTGTTGGACTTTACTTAACCGTTTACTGGAAGTAAAAACCTACATTTTACTATACAGTGTATCTGTGTGCTGGTTGTGTGTTATTCCTCACCACTCCAACTACATCTCCGTGTGTGCACTCATTCTCCTAACGGGGAATTACCTCAGCAGGTTCCAAATGTATGTAAATAACTGAGATTTGGCTTTTTTCCATTCCAACGAGTAAATGGTAATTCACCAGTCGTTGAATTCACTACGTTATTCAAAACATGGTTAGCACACATTATTGCTTCTGCCCAAAGTTTCTATGATAAACCAGAATCCAAAATCATAGTCCTAGCCATAGCTTGTAATGTTTGTCCTCTACGTTTAATATATGAGTTATGTTGTGGTCTATAAGGAGCAGAATGCTTATGTTCAATGCCAGTTTTCTGTAACATGGCTTCAAATTTTCTATTGGTAAATTCAGTACCATTATCTGCTACTGTCAGATGGTGCTCCATTCAAAATCCTTAGACTCCATTAATTAGAGAAAAGATATCTTTTACTGGAAGTCAAGTGGTAGCAACAAAAGAATTCTGAATCTGAGAAAACGAGTGCAGAAATCACATATACAAAGTGATGGCAACATTCCCACCCCCAATAGTTCAATTGGCTCATCTGATTAAAAGTTGTGTATAGCATCATGTGGGCATCTCCAGGTGGTGATGAGGCCTCTGTCTGTTGACCTTGACATATTATGATAAAGAGTTGAGGCTGCGCATAGCATAGGATAGAAGCCTAAGCAAGAAACTTCCCCCCACAACTGATACAGTTCTGTTTTGTAAAAACCTCCAGCTCGCTTCCCATAATCATGTCCCCCCTCCACCCCCCGTTACTTATGACAGCTGAAAGATGCAAAGCAAAGGAAGAAAATCTTGAAGGCTGACAGTTACTAAGCTAATAACTTTCTGTTTCTTTTTCCTTTCAGCAAATTTTAGCCAGTTTACAAAATGCTGGTATGTTTCTAACTTCCTTTTCATTAAATAACAGAAACCATATCTGGAAAAATGATAAATTATACTTAATATATAACAGGCTCCACCTAAACTAGGTTTCTTAGGTCCAATAATATCAGCAAAAATGACCTCTAATGGTTCACTGGTTTTGAATCCATTTACCCTACTTGCAGGAGTTACTTTGCTTTTTTCTTGATTGCAAGCATTGCAATTTAAATACTTTGTACAAGGTTTTAATTTTATACCATTAGATAACTCAACAGTTTTCTTTAGCATTTTGAAATTTATATGTCCCATACGTCTATGGAGCAGATGAATACATTCATCATGAGGCTTTTTATTCTTATAAACTGAGTTAGCATTAATTAATGGATTATCATGTATAATAAACAACCATTATCTTATCTTGCAGTAATGCTTTTACCCTGTTTTTCACTTAAACATTTATCTCCCTGAAAGGTTACAACAAATCCTGCTTTTACCATTGCTCTTACAGATCACAAGTTAAATATCAGTCTAGGTACATATAACATTGGTAAACATTCATTAATACATGAACAATATGCAGTACCTTCTCCAGATGCTCTCTATTTCCATCTATTAGCTAATGATACATGCTGCTTTTACTCTTTTTCCTGTTAACAAACCTCTCTTTACTTTTAGTTATACACTGCGATGCTCCACTGTCAACTACCCATATATCATGGTTTACAGTTGTAGTTGTACTTGATATGGCTAAACTAACTTCTTTATAAGCTCTCTCTATATTAATAGCATTCTGTTTCTTACCCTTTTTACAGTATCTGGCTATATGACCTTTAGCCCCACAAGAAAAATATTTCCTAACAATATAGGCAGTTGACGACAGTTTTTCTTCCTGTGGTTGTCTTTCTCTCAGTTGATTTCTATCTTGCCTTCTTGACTCTTCTAACAGTCTTCCAGTTATGCCAGTCAGTGTCAGTTCATCTCTGTTTAAAACTTCCAGTGAAGACACATAATCATCGTAAGTTTCATTCAAAGAAGAAAGAATGATGTAAACTTGATGCAACTCTGAGAAAATCAGCTCCTTTTCTTGTAGCTCTTGTAAAGTCTTGTAGCTCTTGTAAAGTCCTTTTCATAAACTCCAAATGAGCTAACATATTGCCATCTTTTATAAAACGGGCTCTAAACAATTTATGTGTAAGGTGTATGTGTGCACCCACACTATCTCGAACATAAATCCTCTTCAAAATGTCCCAACATCTAGCAACAGATTCTTCACCACGAATATGGACTAGCTGCTGATCACTCAGTATCAGTCCAATTATACTAAGAGCCTTTTTATTATCCCGGTTAAAGTCAGCTTTTTTCTTTTTATCTTCATCATTCAATGGGACCCAAGCTGTTACATCCGGTGGACTATTAACTACAGTCCATAATCCACCCTTACGCAGAAGTAGGCTGCACTTCATAGACCAGGAAACATAATTTGTTCCTTCCAACCAGGTTATCTGGGATATACTGGTTGACTGTTCTTGTGCCATTGGTAGTTTAACAATACACCGCAATCAGCTGTCTGAATATGAAACTGTACATTCACACTGATTCTCAATATCTCTCTGGGCCCATAACCAATGTTATGATATGTACAGAATAACCCTTGAGTAACAAGGATATGCACATGGAAACATTTATGAGAGTAGTTATGAATAATAACTATCAACAATGCTAACTGTCCAAGAAACCCTGGGTGGCTTGGTGAGACAGAAGAGAGTGCATGTGCAGAGATGCTGCTGATAATGAGGCTGAGGTTGGTGCAGATGCTACTGTTTTCTTCATCGTTAGGTTGTTATCTTTCCAGTTTATAATCCATCAAGTCTTCCCCAAGCTCAAGGGGAGGAGACAAAAAGGGAAAGAGAAAAATTTTTCCCCCTTCAGGTTCTTTTATATACCTTAATCCACCTTAAGGAGACAGTGCAATTAAAATAAAAGAGAAAAATAACTAGGAGCAAGAAAAGCAACAGAAAATTAACTTCAAAAAAGTAAAGAAGCCCCTAAAAATAAAAAAGGAAAAATCCAAGTTCAATAGTTCCAATGAAAAAGGAAAGGAGAAAATAGAAAAAAAATTCTAATTATATTCCAGAAAAAGAAAGATAGTCCAAAATCCACAAGGAGTAAAAAATAAGTCCAATACCAGAAAAGAGAAAAAGGAGAAATAATAAAAATGGTAAAAATAGTTTCGAGTAAAATAGGAAACAAAACAAAAATTTCTTAATAATATCCACTAGAAAGGAAGTACAAAAATCAAAGCATTTATATTAACAGTGCTATTAGCCACTCTATCTAAATAGTTTAAACAGGTGGGGGAAGATAAAAAGGAAAGAAAACAGTTCAGTGAAAGGGGCCTCTGCTTTGCTTCTTTATTTCTTCTTTGTTTCTCTTGTCCAAGAGCTACACTGTTTATAATATAAGTTCTCACTGTAGCTCTCTATCTTGTTTTTATCTTATCTTATCTTATCTTTTATCTTATCTATCTTATTATATCTTGTTTTGACTTCTCTTGTATTCAAGGCCAGTTTAAAAAAATATCCCCCTTTTCACCTCTTTCCAATTTTCCCCTCCAATAGATGGCATTGTTACACCATTTTTCTTTGATTTAAATAATTGAGGTTCCCTAAAAGTCTGAGTAATTTTTTTAAAAGATAGAAAAAGGCAATTTAAACAGTTTAAAGGTTTAAAAAGTCAGAGAAGAAAAACAAAAATCAGTTCCAAATTGATGTAGCCTAATTCTCTTATTTCCTTCAATTAGTTCAGTTAGTCCAGTCCAGTCAAAAATAATTGCAGAAAATAAAGGTTTATCTTTTAACTCTGTGTTTTATGGCTTCCTCTGCTATTTAGTGCCATTAACCGCTCTCCTCGCTGCTTTGTTCTGAGGGAGGGGATTTATTACCACTCGCCCTTTTAAAAGTTGGCTTTCTTTTCACCCTTTTCTTTTCCAGGGGGCTCTTTTCTTCAGTTAATCAGTAAATAGAAATTCTCATCCAGTTGATCATGCTTTCACTTTCTCTCTTTCAACTGAAGTCTGTCCCAGCCTTGTAGCACTTCGCAATGACTGCTTTCCTTTCAAGTCAGCTGGAGAGACTATCTCTCAATCTACCAGGGATATTGCAGTATCCCTGGGATCAGCAGAGTGTCCTCTCCTCAGTCATCTCACCAAGATGATTTAGGTCCAAGGGACCACCAGCTTTCAGGATATCAACGTCCTCCCTAGGAGACCCTAGATATTTTCGTTGTACTGCCGCGACATCAGCTCTGCCCTCTCCATCTGTCTGATCTTGATGAATACAAATCACCAGGATTTTTGTGAGAGCTTCATTACTAGAAGCTTTCAATAAGAGATTGGATTGCCATTTGTCAGAAATAGTGTAGGGTCTGCAAAGAATACATCAGCTTGGAAGCCATTTTCCCAAGGGGCTGAATGGATATGCCAATATGACATCTCTAATAAAATGGATATTTGAGAAGATGACAGTCTAGGAGTCTTTGAGTTTTGAGGTTGTTACTTGGAATGCCAACATACAGATTAACAGATTTGGAAGGGACCTTGTTAGGTCATTTAATCCAATCCCCCACCTAAGCAGGAGACCCTACACCATTTCTGGCAAATGGCATTCGAATTTCTTCTTGAAAGTCTCAAGTGATGAAGCTCCCATCACTTCTGAAAGCAAGCTGTTCCATTGGTTGATTGATCTCACTGTCAGAAAATTTCTCCTTATTTCCAGGTTGAATCTCTCCTTGATCAGTTTCCATCCATTATTCCTTGTCTTGCCTTCAGGTGCTTTGGAAAATAGCTTGACCCCTTCCTCTCTGTCACAACCCCTCAAATATTGGAACACTGCTATCATATTGGAAGACCTCTATCATGTCTCCCCTGGTCCTTCTCTTCACTAGACTAGCCATGCCCAGTTCCTGTAACCATTCTTCATGTTTTAAGTCTCCAGTCCCCTAATCTTCCTGGTTGGTCTTCTCTGCACTTTTTCTAGAGTCTCAACATCTTTTTATACCGTGGTGATCAAAACTGGATGTAGGGAAAACCGGAAGTGACATCACGGCGACAGTCACAAGGGAATGGAGCTCTCCATCCCTGTGCTGGCTTCTTCTTGCTTGTGGGCTCTGAAAGAAGCCAAAACCGTCCTGGAGGGGTGGTGAAGAGAAAGCCTCCTGTGAGGTTCCAGGGGAGAACACACTCCCCTCTAGGCTTTCTTTACCCTCTGTGCCACACCAGGAAGAGGCAGCCAAAATGGCTGCCACACAACCAGAGACACTTCAACCAATTTTCAGTACGGGTGCTGAAAAAGGTTAGCCACCACTGCCTTATATCAACAGGCTTGAAATTTTGTACTTGGACAACCTTGAATTATGCCGCCTACAGTTGGACTTAAGTGTAGAACACAAAATTATCTGCTACAATGTCCTTCCAGTCAATGACTACTTCAGCTTCAACAATACAAGAGCACACAACAGATACAAACTCAATGTTAACCGCTCTAAACTTGATTGCGGAAAGTATGACTTCAGCAACAGAGTGGTCAATGCCTGGAATGCATTACTTGATTCTGTTGTTACATCCTCTAACCACCACTCCTTTAACCTTAAACTATCCACTCTTGACCTCACCCCATTCCTAAGGGGTGTGCATAAGTGCACAATCGTGCCTACCGTCCCTGTCCTATTGTCCCCATTTATTCATACCTATTTCCTGTATTCTTACTCATGTTTATAACATATCTATTATCTTGTAAGCGATTGACAAATCAAATCAAACAATCAAATCAAATACATATACAATAGCCATCAGAACCAAACCTATTCTAATCAATGTAGTACCTCTAGTACTGTCATCATCCCTATAACCATACATCTGCTTTCCAGAATTTTGTCATATTTCATCTTGTATTGATAAAGACTGTCTTATTATTATCAAAGCAGAAGAAGATATCTAGTACAGAAAGTGTTTAAATTATTCAGAGATGCAGGGATACATGAAGAGCTAATGAAACAGAGCAAGGTTATCCCAAAATCTGTTTGTATTTTGAACAAATGAATCCCATAAAGGGGAGGTATCTTTAGGTTGTCTCCTGATCTTAGCCTTCAGACTGGCTCATATTGAGATAGTTCTTCAGATAGCCTTGAAATCATTTAAAGATTAACAACTGAAATTGTTTTTGACAATCACTGTAAATTTTATAACACACCTAACAATTTAATTGCTGTATTTTAGTTAAATTTCTGGAGATTCAAATGCAGCACTGATATTGCAGAGTCAGTCAATATGTAATTAAGGAATAGGTGATTCCTGCTAAATCTTCTAGCTTAGAAGTAGTTGTCACTAGGTGTAATTGTGCAGTTGCATTCTTTTCCAGCACTGTCACTTGAGATTCCAAACGTTATTGAAAAGTAAGAAGTATTTCCAGATCATTCAAAGGGATTATATAATATATATTCACCTAGAATAGAAAATATCTAAATCCCTGATCATCGTACTTATTGATCAGTTCACTTCTGCTTCAGCATTTTCTTCATGGGGGGGGGGGGGGGAAAGGGGCCTGGAAAAGCAAAAGCCACCCCGGATGAAGCAAGCGGGTGCGCCCCCCCCCGTCTGCCTGCTAACTATCCAAGAAACCCTGGGTGGCTTGGTGAGACAGAAGAGAGTGCATGTGCAGCTGCAGGGTGACGCCCAGGCTCCAAAAGAGATATTGGAATTAGTGCACTTTTCCTGCTTCTGTTGCAGCTGTCTTGGCTCCAAAAGAGATATTGGAGTTAGTGCACGTTTCCTGCTTCTGTTGCAGCTGTCTTGGCTAGTACAAGTTTGGCAGTGATCGAACAAAACATCTTCTAGCTCTTCAAGATCGAGTTTAAGAGCACCCCATGGAAGAAGCAAGAAGCTGA